>JAUELA010097510.1:0-10079 GCA_031471845.1 Boltenia villosa | reverse complement strand
GATAGGGATTTGAAGATTAGTACCAAGTATGGAAGGAACTGCGCTGAAAAGTTTATTAAAATTTCATCGTCCAGACTATTATGGAAGTAAGATTGTTATTTTCGTTGATTTACACAGAAAAATAACAATCTTACTTCCATAATAATTCAATGCTTGGAACAAACAATATTTGTGTTTATGCGAAATCTCGCACGTGTTCATATCAGATAAGTCATCCCTTTTTGAAGCCATCATATATATTCCTTGACGTCATGTAATATTTTGTTAGCAATTTCAACTTTATATTGACGTAATAACTATACTTGTAGTCCAGTTATATTTTACAAAACCAATTAGATTTCAGCTCATTACCTATGCACCATAAAAGAATAGACAAACTCAAGTTTGGTACAAAATCTTGCCAAAAACTTCAGCAACATGTTCTCTCATGTCGTGGGATATCATTTCAGCGCCCTGTTGTCTGGATCACATGGGTAGATGAACCAGTAACAATATACTACATGTTACAAATTATTACAATTTCAGGTTTCTTATTTATTTACATCTACTAATTGAATATCAACAAAAATACATTTCTTATTGATATGAACAACGGCGGACCACTGCAATGTCTCCTGATGTATTCCCTTTTTATTGGATCTTAATGATCTCTACTTTAAATGTCCTCGTTCAAGCTGAAGGTAAGTTACATCATGCCTCTTACAAAATTGTGATACTCATAATATGAGTTGTTTGCTGGAGCTAGATATGCTTAAAGCTTGTTAAAAATAATATTGAAGAAGATGGAACTTCACCTATCAATGTGGCCTTTGATTATTTTTTGCTACAAAAATGCTAAACATTCATTTTGGGTCACTAGCGGCACCCCTAGAAACCTTTCACGGAACCCTTAGCCCGTCAGTGGAATCATTCCGTCCGTGGAATCATTCCGCGTATAGACTGAGAAACACTGTTTTACAAAAAAAAAACTGAAGCCATCAAGGAATCATAAAACCTGAAACATGGAAGTGAATTGTCTGAAGATTTCATTGTAATTTCAACATTGGCTTTTCGACTATTTCAATGTTCCCCTTGTCTAAAAACTCGTCTGAAGGTAGCGATAGCGATGTCATTTCCGTACTGGAATGTGATAGAAATGTATATGTGAAAAATACAGCGGATGAAATGCAATTTGCTGAGTTGCTATTTGATCGCGAACAGAAGCTTTGAACAATGAATGAATAATTTTCTGGATTCAGTGCCTGTAATGGTTAAGTGGAATGAAGTATTATAAATAGCACAGTAAAGGAGAGAATGTGGAGATTTTAGTTTAGACTTTTAGGAGAGAAATAATTTGAGGCTAAAATACACGTACGGCGCATTTTTGTTTTAGGTTGTTTTGATAGGTTTGTATTGATAGGTTATATATCAAGCGTTATATATCCAGCTCTACAGATTGATAGTAAATGTACTAATGAAATCTTCCACGCGTGGTCCTCCAACGACTCCTAGTGATCACACCTTTATATCCGATCGTCATCCACAGGCAAATTTAAGTAGTGGTTGTGTTGATTTTCTCTGTCTTCATATTCCGACACCCAAATAAACTGTATTGTTAGCGTAAGAATTGTGATGTAGTATGAATTTCCATTAGATGATTACAGTGAACAAGTTGACACATAGACATACCGTAAATTTACGTGTGTAATACGCATTTTTCTGTCAAAACCTTAGCCATTTTGGGGGTGCGTATTATGGTTCCAGGACAATTTCCCCCGGACAACTGGTCTCCGGAAAACTGCCCCCCAGACAATCTCCCTCGGACAACGAAATGCTTCATGTGATTGCTTCGTGCGGGATGAAACATCTCTCTTTTTTGCGACGTATTAATCGATGTGAGAGAGCTATTGCTTTGCCACGTGATTTTCCGCTTGTACGAGATTCAACTTCTCTTTAAAATGGGTTAAAACTTGTATCGTACTGGTGTTTTTAAGTTTCATCAGTTCTTAATTTATTTCTTCAGTCTTCTCATTATAGGTCTGGTTTTCAATCTTCAGCTGTTCGAAATCAATCAAATGAAGTCCATCAGCTAACTCCTCAGGCTTTAATTCATTCAGACTTTAAGATTACGCATTGCATTTACGTAACAGACATAGCGTAACACGTCAGTATTATATGATCGAGTCAAATCGTTCTCTCCAAGCCCAAATTTGGATTAGAGGTTACAATGTATTAAACGATATTCTACATCAAGAAACTAGTCAGAATCACAAGACTGATTAATATACTCCTCCTCACTGATATCATCCAAACCATTTTTCACATTTACGTCATAATTGATCAGACCTACATTATTTTATTGCATTCTTATATGATATTATTCTGTATTAGTAGACATTCCATCCAACACACAAAACAGTATATATTCTACTCCTATCCATTGACGTCAGGTTGCTCCTCCACAATGACGTAGAACAGGAAACATTGCTAAAATATTCAGCTAAGGAACATATACATGTTCTTAGTTTATTCGAAAATGCATCTTGAGCTGTTCAGTGTTACCTTACAATTGAAGAGAAATGTTTGTATTGATTTAGGATACTTCGTTTATAGCGTGATATTTAAAGTATTATTAATATTTTATCAAATTTTGTATCGTTGTTATAGCTTCTTATCTTGATCATATTAAGTTAAAAGAGCCAAGTAAACTAAATGCATCGAACGCTTTAGATTTGAGTTGTAATTTTGTTACCTACTTTAATCTCTATTTAAATGATTTTCTAAAGTTCGGTGAACAAATCTAAGTGTTTTTCTAAGAGGGCAGGATGTTTTTCTATTCGTCTGTTGGGTCAAAGGTAAGCATTTCAGTCTATAACGCGTATTTAGTGAGTAGAATAAATGAATTAGGCAAGCACTTGAACCCTTTTAAACGAACTTAGTGAATAAATGGGAAGAATTACATATTACTAATTGCATCAGAGAACAAATGTCGATGAGACATTACTCTAACCTTTTGGCTGAAAGTGTGAGTAAGAGCTTTGTATATATACGATTTGTGTCTTCTATCGGTAACTATATTGCATGTAAATAGTATATTTCCGCTCAGGTAATTTTTGTCGCTCTAGCCCTAGAAAAACTACCGCTGGTTTCAAAATTCCATTTTTATAGCTTATTTAAGAAATGAAATGTCATGTATATTTGTGAAATAAAACTAATAATATTTCTGAACAAGATTGCTGGTGAAAATGTTTCAATTATAAATTTATTGAAATCTACAGTAACAACATCCCAATGACCACTATAACCTTAAACTGGCATATTAATTCACTAATAATACGATATTTTTATTCTGTCTTGATATATATATATATTTTTATTCTTCTTGGGTCAGATTCAGGTTATTCACTCCTTGTATCAATACTACTATCTTTCGTACCGCCGGGTACTAATCATAAGAGTTTCGCCTGACTACTAACATTCGCCCGAATACGTTTTCGCCGAATGCCCGAGGTACACTATATGGTATGTTCTCATCGTGCCCCTCGGCGCCGAACTCGTTCCCCGAGGGCCCCTGCCGACACCGAAGGTTGCCACTCTATAATTGGATTGATGGTATTTCTTTTAATTTAAAAACAAGTTAAACGATAAAAAAACTAACAATTGAAAACCCAAATGCCCAATTTTGTCTCACTATTATGTATGCATGGTAAAATCAGGTATAGCACACCACCATTTTGCACCAAGTATAAAAAAGAAGATATTAAGTACCACCACCATTTTTTTCATTTTTTGGGGGGATTTCGTTTTGTTTTTTGTTTTCAAGAAAGAGTTCCCCTATATTGCTTAGTTATTACGTCCTAAGGGGATTGTCCAGGTGGACTTAGGGTGGGGATGAGTTGGGAGTGGTGTGCAAAGGATTGAGGGGTTGTTTCTTGCGGTTCCTCTGCTGCTTTTTCGTCTAACCATTCCCTGTGCAGATGGGTGTCCCACTCTCGCCTAAGTTCGCACCAGTTTATTAGTTTTCGGAGGTACTTCAAAATCTCTGTTTTTAGCATGGCTGCCAGCCAGAGTAATGATAGTATGGACCCCAGTGATGTCGCTTAGGTCCTCCTGCAGGTGTGTTTTGAGGGATTCTATGAAAGGGTACCCCCCCTTTCAGTAGATGCTGGATAGAGTCCTCATATCCACCGCAGAATTTTCAGCTTAGGAGCGCTAGCGCCCCCTCCTCCGTTCGGAAGAGGTACACCTCTCTTCTATTTTAAACATACAGGTAGCCATCGTGGGCTACCCGGAAGCAGATGTTGCGCTCTTTATTTGTGAAAAGAGGGTGAGGGATGTTATGCTTGAGATGCGCGTTCTTCCAGTTGATATTTCCCCCGCGCTGTTTTGGAGTGATGTTATCTCAGATCTTGTGGATTTCAGCGCGAGGTACATTTGTTTGAAGGAGCAGGTTCTGAGCTTGTCTGGTGTCCATTTGATGGTGATGTACTGATCTAGTGAAGGGGTATGAATTGGGAGTGAGGGATGCTATTGGAGAAGATCCCCGGGTTGATGTTACGTATTCTGGAGTCAAGATGGTAGAGGGCTCCAAATTCCCACAGGTTTGTTGGCTGAATAACAGTCAACATTTTTAGTTTCTCCAACATGCATGCCTGCACTTTGGCTGTTAGATCGACCATTTTATATCCCCCCTCATCAAGCTCAGTTTTAATTTTTTTTTTTTTTTATGGTCTGTATGTTCCTCGCAATATGTGATACAGCCAGAGAGTTCAATATAGTGAGTTTTCCGGTCCATGAGAGTATTTTATACGATAGACGTGGTAGAATTCTTCTGATTTTTTTCTTTTTGATGAGTCCAAGTGGTTTTGATTGCATTTTTACCGAAATACTGGTCAAGAATTTTTACTGTTGATTTGATGAGGTTTCCAAATTGTGAAGTTCTAAATTTTGATAATAGTTCGGTATAAAGAGGTAGTATTTCTGTCTTTTCTGGGTTGACTCTCTTACCTGTCACAGATCGCAAGAGGTTCAATTCTCTGCACATATGGCCCATTGAGTCATGTATGGTGGCCAGGTGCGTTTTATCGTCGGCGTATTACTCGAGGTTTTATTCGAAAGCTCTCAGCCTGAACCATTTGATGTTGTTGTTACGTAGGACATGCCTCCCAAAGGGTTCCGCATTGATGGTGTATAGCAACATGCTCCCAAAGGGTTCCGCATTGTTGGTGTATAGCAACATGCTCAATGGGCAACACTGTCGGATCCCCCGTTGATATTTACTCTATTGGTGTTTTGCCATTGACCTCAACAAGGCTGTAGATGTTATGGTACATGTCCTTCATGAGGTTTAACGTTTTAATGCCGACGATCTTAAAGAGGAAATTGTGGCACGCGATCAAAGGCCTTTTCTTTATCGAAAATAACCACAAATAGAGGTGTTCGTCTTTCTTTGGCAAGCTCAATGGCTGCTTGGATGTTACGCAGCGCATCGAAGATGTTTCTGCCTGGAATAGTGCACATCTGGGGTGAGTTTATCATAGGTACTTGGCCTCTCGTGCACTATCCGGGATCTTGCCAAAGCGAGGAGAGTTGTTAATCACCTCCGTCAGATCGTCCTTAATTAGTGCCCAGAAGGAGGTACAAAATTCTTTCGAGAGTCCGTCTGGCCCTGGTGGCTTGTTATTTGACATCATCTTGATGGTGTGCAGGACCTCCTCCTGGGTCACTGGCCGATCCATTTCCTCCCCCTTGTCCTCCGCGAGGTAAGTTTCCTCCATAACCTCAAGGTAGTTGTCCTGATATTGTTCATTAAAATATTCTACCTTCCCCCATAACTCCTGGTAGAATTTTTCAACCTCCCCCAAAATGGCCCTTTCCCCACTTAACTGTTCGCCTTCCTCCGTAAGCAGGATTTGGATTGTGGCTCCGCGTTCCATCTTCTTGATCTTATCGAAGAAACACCGGGAGGGTTTCTCGCCCTCCTCCGTGGATTCGGGCGAGTCCAGCTTGAAACAGGAGACGATCGTTTTCTTCCTTTTTCAGCTTTTTGATGACGTTCTTAATGTCTGGGAGGTGTTCGTCAGACTCAATGAGGCGCTGTAGTTTGCGTCTCATGGAGTCTTTTCCCCTCCCTTCCTCTGTCTCTTCCTAGAGCCATATGCAATCATCTGCCTTCGGAGGACTTCCTTGGTGTTATCCAACCAGCGGAGGATTGAGTTGAAGTGGTCCATAGTGATGTGGCATTCGTGGTATTTGTGCTGTACTATTGTTATGAGATACGAGTCCTTGAAGTGAGTGATATTGTTTTTCCACGTGCCCTTCCCCCATCGGATCTTCTGCTGCTCACTTCCCCTGATTGTGGGGAAGAGCACATGGTCCGAAATTGTATTAATTTGATGGTTGGCGTTAGTTGAAAGTTTGTCCAGGTTTTTTGAAATGTAGATCCGGTCTATCCTCCTCTGCTGTGCCCGCGGATGAGTATGAAAAGGGCCTGAGGGAGGTTCCTGGTCATGTAGAGTTCAATCAGGTTCTTTCTGATTGAAATCTAATCCAGATCTTTTTGCTTTTGCCCAGCCGGAAGGATCCGGCGTTTTTGGAGTCGACCCGTGCATCTACCTGGTTAAAGTCTCCGGTGATGATGTGAAATTCGGAGACTAGTTTAGGTTCTAATTTCGTGGTAAGTTCCAGGTTGAATCTTGTTTTGGGGGACCTGATGTCGGCGGGGGCGTAGAGGTTGCAGATGTTGCACCTATCTTCTTCCTTTGATATTGTTAGAAGCTGGGCACGATGTGGAATTACCTTCTCATGGACGATGTCATGGTCTCGGAAGTGATTTCTACATATCATGATTTATAACCCCTGGTAGTATTGATTTTTCTCACCTATCTGTTCTGTTATTGTATGGTCTTCTCTCGATAGTGAATTGTGGAGGGTTGCGTATCCGAGTTTTTTAGCCATGTTATCAATTTAGTTGAAGTAAAATTTATGCGTTTCCTGTATGCAGATGATGTCCGGTTTATTGATTTTGATGGAGAAGACCGTGAACAAACAGGTAGGGGGATTAGGTTTGTTTTTCCAGGGGGTTCAGTGTTGGGTTGATTTGGGTTCCTGAATGATGGTATATCTCTGTCTGTTATTCCTTTTTCTATTTGGAAATTAATTTTTTCTTTGATTTTCTTGATTTTGTTTTTCCCAAACCAACACTTTCAGCAGACGACCTGGAATGCGCCCTCTATTTCTCTGAGAAATGAGCGAGAGTCGGAGGAGCAGACGTTGTTATTAGGTCCTAGTCGTCGGAGAACAAAGATGTTAAAGTGTCCTCCTCCGACTGTGTGTTTTTGAACACCCAGAGTTGACAGGGTTCTTCAGAAGCGTTAAAGCTTGCCTCTGAGTTGTTTTGATACCCGATTGTTTCGGGGTGCTCTCCGCTTCAAGGAAGACTTCTTCGTCTTCCGAGTTTTCACTCTTTGTTCTTCCTGTTTTTTTTTTTCACTTGTGTGGACCACAGGCCAAAGTAAGTGCGAGAAGAATGCGGATATCTTCCGGGCTATTAATTTCATCCCCTTGCATGGTTTCCTCGATTAACTTCAGGATTTCAACGTTGAGGGACCGTATCGGGTGACAGTACAGGGCCATCACTCTTGCTGCTGGACGGGAAGTGGTTGGGGTAGAAATCGTCGCCCTAGCACTAGGGGCTATCCCTATCCAAGAGGAAGGAGGTTGTTGGAGGAGGGAAAAGGACAAGAGCCTGTTTAGGACTGCTCGTGCCTTGGACGCCACGAAGGCCCGGCCGAGTACCTTTTAGATTTTGACTCTGTTTGTACGCGAAAATTTGTAGTTACCAACTAGAAAAAACCTATTTGGACTTATTAAGTTATACGCAGTAAAAAAAAATTAAAAAATAAGAAAAGGTTCGACAGAACGCAAAAATTCGAGCTTGGTTTTGCAATGAGCAAATATTCCTTTGCTCAGGTACAAGCAATTCAGAAAAGGCCCTGCCTCTTTGAGCCTGGGCCAAGCTCTGTATCCACCTGGAGATACTGATCCATATTATCAAGTTGGTCAATCACTATACTGTGCTAAGTTTGAGGTCTAGCGGCACAGATATCGATGAATTCACAAAATAGAGATTAAATTACAAATATAATATTTCCGAATGAAATCCTTTTTCCTTTCGCAGCTATGCTTGAATTAATTTGTCTTAGTTTATTTTTACTCTGAACCAGTCCATGATCTGTTTTTTGAGTTTGTTGTAGAATCTTATATGTGAATCAGAAAAATCCAAAACTCTCTATTGGGCACAATATCTCTCGATTGATGTTTAGTGTTCAATATTTGATTGAGATTTGACTCTGAAAAATGCATTGATTTGCGTAGTAATGCCACCATGTGAAATGTAGGGATGGGACGAGTCTGAAAATTTGGACTCAATCGATTAACGAGTCCTCAAAAAAAGAATCGCCGAGTCTCGAGTCCTCGACAATGACGTCATCAATTTCCTGTCATGTCGAATGACTTGATTATTTTGTAGTAAAGAACGTTCGAAATCACTGGTACAATATCATTTTTCATTGTCACTAGTTAAGCTCAAATACTTTACAACGGGCGTCAATTGTTTTGATCTCTCTTCATATCTAGCTAAGAATCGTCTTCTGAACTCTTGGCTTTGCAGGATATTTTTCTAGTTTTGTATTTTTTCCTCTTTTATTGAGTCCCACTGGGAAAAGTTGTTCATCACAACGTAATGATATTCCGGACACGAGAAAAGTGTTGCCAATTCAGTCAGCTCATTTTCACTCGATCTATTGGAATTTGTTTGCAACTTTTTTACATCAGTGTTAAAGTTAATGTCATTTAAAGTCATGTTCAAGCCTTCATTTATTGAGTTATATGCGCAATCCTTTGGGCAACATGTGCTATCTTTTGTGATAAAACAATACTCTGGGATGCCGGCGAGAATCATGTAATTTTTAGGCCTCAATAGTACGGCGAGCGAGTTGTTCGCAGGACTCGCTCGAGTCCGAGTTCTCGAAAAATGCCAAGACTCGTACGAGTCCGGACTCGTTCTGTCCCAACCCTAATGAAATGTAATGATAGCCATCCATACTGTCCTATGTTATAGGCGTTGATATACGCAGAAAAACACCAATCTTTGGTCCATGATTATTCAATGCTCGAAACAAAATATTTTTGTTCATGCGAAATGTCTTACTTGTACATATAAGATAAGTCAATTCCTCTTCTTTGACGCAATCATGTATATTCCTTGACGTCATGTCATATTTTGTTGGCAATTTCTAGTTTATATTGACGTAATAACTATATTTGTTGAACCTTTTTTATACATTTATATTTTACTAAACCAATTAGATATCAACTCATTACATATGCACCATGAAGATTAGACAAACGCAAGTTTGATATAAAATCTTGCCAGAAACTTCAGCAACATGTTCTCTCATGTCTTGGGATCTAATTTCAGCTCCCTGTTGTATGGATCCCATGGGTAGATGAACCAGTAACATTATACTATAAAAGGTTACAGATTTCAATTTCAGGTTTCTTATTTATTTACATATACTAATTGAATATCAACAATAAGACATTTCTTATTGATGCGATCAACGGCGAATCACTGCAATGTCTCCAGATGTACTCATCTTTTATTGGATCTTTCTGATCTCTACTTTAAATGCCCTCATTCAAGCTGAAGGTAAGTTACATCATGCCTTTTATTACAAAATTGTGATACTTATAATATGTGTTGTTTGTTTGAGCTAGATATGCTTAAAGCTTGTTAAAGATAAAAATGAAGAAGAATTAACTTCACCTCTAAATGTGACCTCTGATTACTTTTTTGCTACAAAAATGCTAAACATTCACTTTTGGGTCACTAGCGGTACCTCTAAAAACCTTTCTCGAAACCCTTAGTCTGTCCGTGGAATATAGACTGAAAAAACCTGTTTTAACATAACCTTGAAGCAATCAACGAACGATCAAACCTAAAATTTGGAAAGGAAATTTATGTCTAAAGCTTTTTATTGGAATTTCAACATTGACTTTTCAGCATTGATCAATGTGACAAGAAGAAATAAATAACT
>JAUELA010097399.1:0-10080 GCA_031471845.1 Boltenia villosa | reverse complement strand
ACAATTTGGATTGACGAATAATATTTAAGTACTCTTTTTGTATATGTCGCAATTCTTCACCGAATAGAATTCCTCGTGAACCAGTCGAATTGTAAAAACGCTTTTATTCAACGACTCTAAATTTCCGGTGATTTAATTTGCTCGTTTTATTGTCAAATATAAAACTTGGTATAAAAGGGTTGTGACGCAGAAGTAACTAAGGTGGTAAATAATATCTATTTCCCTACCATGGAATGGAGCAATAACAGGTGACTTTAAAAGACAGAAATTGTTCAATGACAAATCTACGTGAGCTATTAATGTGAATTATGTGGGTCTACAAGAGAATTTCTTAAATTCCTCTATTTTTAAAATAGTTATTCTAAATTGCTTCATATCAATCCGTTCTCGAAGTTCTGATTGTCAACTTCAATTTGAACTGATTACGCAAAATATCATAAGAAGGTGGTTCAGTGATTTATCGCAAGACTCGTTGAAACAACCTTTGCCCAATATTTGCAAATCAAATATTTCATTGCGCTTGATCGCGATGCAATTTAATTGACTTGTCTGGATTGACAAATAATATTTGAGTAATCTTTTTGTATAGATCGCAGTCCTCGAAGATTTGTAGTGAAGATTGAATTGGGTTTGACAATCATCCTACCTTTTAAAAGAAAATCAGAGATATCCATGAAAAACTCTGTAAACCGCTTGTGGGACTGTTTAGAATCTTAATTCAGTAATATATCTTAGGTTAGATTTTCCGCCTATGGGTCTATAAGTTCATGTAAAAGTATTTTCTAACTTACAAGTCGCAAACATGGCGATAGGCAACTCGAGTAACCTAAACCCCTGTAGCGCATATGTAGTTGTGGTTGTACTTTGATATTAACCCACAAACGACCATTAATCGGTTCCATAAATGGGTTCCTCACTATGGAGGTGGGAGCAGTAACCCTAAAATAAAATCTTATAAAATGATATGTTGACATGAGATCAAGTATCGGGTCTGGTGAATTGTAGCTTCGGTATCCGGACCTATTAAAGAGTCAGATTTCTTGTGGAAAATTGTTCATTACCGTTCCCTAAAACTAAAATTGTGAAAATCCGTTATTCTTTGTCCCCTTTCCGGTATCCAATTACCAATTTTCAACAGCTTATGTCTTTTGCTACTTGAAGTCATTTTTACTTGATATATTCCAATGGATCGAACTTAAACGCCAAATTTCAATCCCTAATATCACTCCACCAAATCAATGCATATAGGGGTGTTGTAATTTCTCATCAAGTCACAATTCCTCGTATTTAAGAAACCATATTTAATTAACCTAATATTCATAATATGTGTAGATCATAAAAGCGTCAGAGCAACGAAAGTTTAAACTTTCATTCATCCGCGGAAAGAATCAGATATATCACAAACTCGTTAAAGGCAGCTTCTTACGAACGAGATACCTGTTTACAGGTAAAATATGTAAATAAATAAGAATGAGGGTATCGGATATTGTAGGCACGTATGTCCATATGTATGCTGGTTATATATATATAAAATAAAATTATAGGCGACAAAATATCGTATCGTATTATGTAAGGAAAAAAACATTTAATACAAACCATTAGGATAGGTTGTTAAAATCTACATATTTGTATTTAAAAACTAGTTCGTGTAAGAAAAATTTGGAATTTCTGCATTGCGAAAAGCACATTTGAAATTTATTTAAATATTTTTGAATATATTAATAGCTGAGACAATTAAAATATACTAGATATGACTGGAACTTAAAACTACAAGAAACAAACATAGATTTCAAGAAAAGTTGAATATCTTCAAATTTACTTCCCATTAGACTGAATCGTAACCATATTTGACTTTTGAACAGGAAGATACGAGAATACTGAAGGCATTCACGCACAGCAGTGTGTTAAGGCAAGGTCGCCTTGGAACAGCAATAAATTTCCCACGTAAAGGTAAATTTTAGTAGAATGGAAACGCATCCAAGTTCGTGCGAAAATGTCCTGTATGCAAGCAACTGAATTTTGAATTTATCCTCAAATTCCATGCATTGCAATGGTTCATTGACACATGAGCGCCAGATATATGCACGCCGACATTAAGTCATCAGTAAAATATTGCTGAAGTTATTGGTTTCATTGTGTTTTCGAGACTCCAACCTAACCCTATATTTGAACTCAATATTTGAGATTTAATGTATGTCGCTTTAATGTCGGTGTTTTCCTTTGTCGTTTCGCTCAGATGTCAGTGCTCTGAAATCGTGCTTTACGTTGTGGGTGTGGAAATCGATATATTCCTTTGATTATTTCATAATAAATCCCTCATCTGCCGCATTTGGTCCCGCTAAAATAAAATAATTTAATTTTGCCTTGCATCCTACTTCAATGCGATTTTGTTTATCTAGTTTTCACGGCAATTTCTTCATTCGCAATATGTGTAATAAATTGTCATCAATTTAAACTATTCAGTGTGTTCAATTCAATATCGTACTGCAAAAAAAATAAAACATCAATTATCCTAGCAATATGTCTTTAATTACATAAGATGCATCAATTGAGATTTTTTATGCCTTATTATTATGCCCTTTTTTCCCCTCAAATATAATATAATTTTTTTTGTTTCAGGAATAAGAGTGAAAAGAAGAATCCGACAAGGATGATCGTTAACTAGCAAGAAGTAAAGAGTTGATTTGTTCGTGAGTCTACATATCAGCAAACAAGGTATTGACTGCTCTACTTTATATCTTTTAACTCTAAATTATAACCCATGCATAAATATTATGTCGGGACAACTTTCATGCGCGATCTCCACTTGGTAAATGATGACCTTGATTGATAATTTATTGTTTGATTACATTTGCATATATTTGCAATTTAATGCCATCGTTTTGCTCCCTCATATTGAAAATCCCTACGTATGCGCACAATACAATACCCAATTTATGCCATCTTACATCCAATTTGCATTGAAATAGAATTGTGTCCATGAAACATTATGGGAATAAATGATAATACATTATGGACTTTGTTGTGAGAATTGTGATTTTGATGAATAGTTTGAGACTTTTGACCAAGGTCCAACTAACTTCTATTTCTAACTCTGTCTTCTCTCAATCTAGAGATTCGAAAATATAATTCACATCCCAATTTAATAATCATTGTTTGTATGCATATGTTTATATTTTTATTCGAAATTTTTAAGCTTGAAACTAACCTTATTTCTACGACATAACTAATTCTTATAACTAAAAATCTACCTGTAGCCCAACATTCGGTCTGTCCCGTTTAGTCGATTTTTTTGTATATGGAGAAAATATTCAAACGCATATTTATAAATATCTAGGCCCTTCCACCCCGAGGCCAATACGAGGCCAATACAAGACTGGAAGCTTCTTAAATAGATAAAATCCAATATTTCGTTGAATACTTTATTATCTATAAATAGTGTAGCCTACCTCTGTACATGTGCCACTTGTACATATGATTTGGAGGTTTATGTGAAACATTAGGTCTTCTCTTATTCTTAATTTATATATATATATATATATATATATATATAATTGATAATAATAATTAACTTTTCAATTTTAAAGTCGATTTTTACTTCAGTGCTCCAAGAAAGATTCTCAGAGCTTCATCAAATCACGCGATGTTCATCTATAGAAGGATCTCTACCAGACGACAAGATGATAATGAAGAAGATAAGGCGAGGTCGCCTAGGACCAATAGGATACCTTCGAGCTAACAGGTACACATTTGAAACAATTTTAGGCCAAATCGACGTATAGCTCTATTCATTTAAAGAATAAATAATATTTGTAAAATATAATCTCGTCCACACTAAATCATATCTATGATATATGCTGCAATTTCAAGTTATCACTTTTACTTAAACAATGCAGAATTTATATCCTTCAATTGATGAATATAATATATCGTTTGTTAGGGTGGTCCCACTTCTTTGGCATTAGGGCCACTTCAATACTAAACATACAAGTCGAGTCTTTTTTACCAGTATCAATATGAATTTCTATGTTGGTAGTGGCAGGTCGAAGATAGGCGCCTAGTCTAGTGTTTCATTTCTTATTTGATTTCTGCTTTTAGATTTGGTTATTGTTTTTATACTGTAGTATTATTTGAAAAATATCGAAGGAACACTAGTGACCCGCGGGCCCTAAGTCACCCGTGGGCCCTAAATTGAGCCACCTTGGCCTAAACAATAGATGTATTGTACTTCAATTCAGGCAATAGTAATGCTACACATGAAATATTTAATCAATGTCTTAAACATCAAGAAATATTTCAAATATGTTCTATGGTATAATTTCAAATGTCTAGGATTTATTCAGTAAATCTGTTAATCGTGGTTACATCGAAACAATTCACAGAATAAAATTAATTTTTACAGCAAAGGTTCATCATCCCATTGGTCAGAAGGTAATACTATTCATAAACAGATAGAAGCTGATTAGCATAATTCTTTTAGCATAATAGCATAATAGCTTTTCTGCTCACATGCATCCTTCTTCTGCATTTATCTGTAAAAGAATCGAAATAGCTAATTCCACTCCCCGCAAAAAAATAAACAAAAAATTGAAATTGGAAAAAGGATGTTTAGTAAATAATAGCACACATTAGCACTCTACTACACTCAACAAGTGTTATTCTGATGGTCTAACCTCGACTTTGTTCATTTCTTGTAAACTTCTTAATTCACTATTTCGAGTAACAAATGTACACTTTAACGCCAAGATTAACATATTTGATGGTGCAATCATTCAGGCGAATCATTGTCAAACCCTGGTATTCCATGGATTACGCATTATTGTGCTATACATTGCGCTAGAATTATCGAAATAACAGGAAAGCACCTACTTAACCTTATTTTAATACCCTGAAGAATCGAATAGAACACATTTGAATTTTTGTGATGACAATTTAGATTTTACGTGTATCTCGTGTTAGTTGAAGAAAACAATTTTTCTTAAAATATTTACTTTACTTTTATTCCCTGAGACAATTCTCTCTTATGTATTTATCAACCCTAATCACATAAGTTTATATTTTGTTGGTTTGAAATGCATTTGCATTCATTCCTCGAAAATTAAAATATAGGGCTCAATGAGAGTCCATACCATTCATTCTTAAAGATAACATTTTTAATTGATAAAACTTAAAATTAAAATTTCAATCTCTAATTTACGTCTCCTAAATCTTTTCATAGGGTGTTGCAGTTTCTCTTTACGTCAGGCGAGAAAATCGTCAGACCAAAGTCCAACTTGTATTCATCTGCAGCAAGAATCAAATATGTCATAAATTCACCAGATCTTACAAGGCAGCCTATTACGAATCAGATACCTTTCTGTTTGCAGGTGAAATATGTGAATAAATAAGAATGAAGTCATTGAATATTATATACACGAATGCGCATATGCATGTCATTTATCTGTATATAGGTAATTCATAAGCGACAAACAACAAGATGATTTTGAAACATTAAAAATTTTCCAAATTGTAAAATATTGTATTTTTGTAAAGTAATTTTAATTTGATCATGAGTGTTGATAAAATCTATTGTAATTTAACTTGTACTTGAAAAATGGTTTGTGGTGCAAAAATTCGGAAAATCTCGAATTCTGAAACTCTGATAGAAATCCAGTAATATTTAATATGATTGGCATATGGAGTAACATCCACACACATCAGTAACTGATTGAATCATTTTTCATTATATTGATAGTTGAGACGATTAAAATAATTCGTTTCGTCATGACTTGAATTTAAAAAACAAGAAATAAACATACATTTCAAGCAAATTCTTGTTAGACTGAATCGTATTTTTTTTAATTTTAATGAGAAAAACAGTAACGATGGGGGGATACTGACGACATTCACGTGTAGCAGTAATTTAAGATTCGCCTTGGACCGGCAATGCACTTCTTATGAGAAGGTAAATTTTAATAATCTATTTAGAAATTTATGTTCTGAAAGTGAGAATAATTTTTTTCATTATTAATTTAATTTCCACCTGATGAGAATTTTCGCTTTGCCTTCTACTGACGTTCTCGAAATAAACGTGATTTTGTAAAGTTAGTTTTACGGCAATTTCGTCGCCACAATTTGCGGAATTCTTTTTATTCCAAACGATTTTTAATTTAATTTTCTTTCTGATGAAAGCATGAATGTTAAACTTTTATTTTGAGCTCATTCATTCACTTCAGTATCATAATCCAAAAAGAAATCTAAAACAATAACTATACTAGCACAACGTTTTCAATTAAATAAAATGCAATTGTTAAATTGTGTCTGTTTTAATACTATCAACCTACAACCCTACTTTGGCAAAATTTGTCATTGTCATTTCTTTTCAGGATTCATTGAGAGAGATATAGAGTGGGAAGTAAAAGAGAGAAAAGAAGATTAGACAGCGATTCTACCGGGAACATCCAAATATTTGGGTAGACATGAATTCTACAGCTATCAAGAAGTAAAAGGTTGAGTTGTTAGTAGGTCTACATAGCCACGAATAAGGTATTTATTGTTTTACTTATTTTCTTAAAAAATGTATTTAAATCTATCAATCAATAGTATGAAGAAGTTACATGAACAATGTCACTTACTCACTCACAACAATGTCCACTTAGTGGAATGAAGGCGTTGATTGACCACCTAATATCCCATAACTAGTTTGAATGAAGTTGTTGAATTGTTATTCAAATGAATTTAAAATTAAATGTATATTCCAAGGATGGAAAATAATGGGCGTTTGGTGTCCAATAGTAAAGAATTTTTACATAGCATAGTGAAATATGTTATATGCACATATTGGAAACTGACTAAATTTATACCACTACATACCATGCCATACTACTACACATTAGCACGCATAATACATATAAAGTGTATTGTATATTAACATTTTAAACAAGTTACTAACTAACTTTTTTCTTTAAGAAGGTTTAGTCCTAGCTTATCTCAACGCTAATTCTAATAAATACTATTTCTACTTAATTATCAACTAGAAATTTTACATTTTGGTGCTTGTGACGCAATATTCTACCAATTCTGTTCAGGCGGTTTTTAAATTTGCGGAAAAAATGCGTTTTTACGCATATGACTATAACTAAAAAAAATCTCAAAACCCTCAGTGGCAGCCGCATCATCGCATCATGTTGTCGGAATATTTTCGCAGGTCATGAGAAAAATTAAATTAATTAATGACTATTTTTGAAGGAATCAATCTCAACTCATTTTTCTGAATGGTTTCTGGTCATTGAAGTTCGTAATATAATAATTCTTTGATTTAATTGCTAAGCGATGAATTTTGATGTCATAAAATTGTGCTTTTCTATTATTTTCGGATTTTTGATTAATTTATCCCCAGTATTTTGTCGTTTGTCCGAACAAAGCGTTTCAAGCGATTGTAAACTGTCTTGTCCATTTGCAAATTTTATTAACACTAATATCTCCCTGAATAATCTAGCATGACTTTGACGTCTTGCATTTGCATCGCGTCATTTCACATTTTTGTTTCAATTTTCTTTATGACGTCACTTGGTAGTACCCACCATGCAAACTCTCAGGTTAATATATATTTTTTCGGATTACCAGACCTAAGATGAATGTTCTCAGTTCGATAGGTCTATTTATTTGTCCCAATCTTCCTAGTAACTATTGTTACGAGGCAGCCATATGCTTTGTGACCATAAATATTCAATTTATTCCGAGGATATTCATAAAATTTCCCCCGAAATTACAATATGCTACTAAATTAAATGTTACCAAATTAAATTGATTGACCCATGAACTTGGAATACAGTTCATTCTTGAAAATGTTTGAGAAGTAACTTGGATGAAACGAAATAGATTTGAAATTTGTAAGGGTTTGACTAATATCCTGACCCCTCACTTTTCCTGCAATATTTCCCCATCTAAAAAAGAGAGAAAATAAAATAGAAAAAATATATAGCCTTAACATACTAACACTGCGATAAGACAAATCAGACGAGCCAGGATTTTAGTCAAGCAGATTTGTAAAGAATATTTTTAATAGACATATTTTCTGCTTTACCCATGCAATGCCTTTACAGTTCATCGAAATTATCTCGGGATGAAATAACATAAAAATAGGGAGTGACCGATTGCTTAAAATCATAAAGCTGCGACTTAGGCGGTTGGGTTAGATTAGGATATGGATATTACTTTAATACAGATTCAATAGATTCAATAAATATTCAGTTGATACCTTAATAATTTAAAGAGTGTTGAAAATTTGACTCTACTTCCATAAAAGCCTGATATTTAAACTTTACAGCATTACAATAAATAGGTCAATATGGAATAGTATTTAATATAATTTCAAAACAACAGGTGGTTAATGAGTCGAATTCCTTCAACGCTGAAAAACAATGAGTATCGACTATCAACGTCGAAATAGAAAAATAGGAAATTTTTCTTTACCAAAATATACAACAAGGAACTGGGAACAAGCAGCTGGAACTTACTAGAGGAATATGCATAGAGATACATACAACAGCCAGGAAAAGAATAAAATAATACCAGAAATTTTCAATAAGAAATCATTCAGGAGACAGAGCAAGAATCCGACCAATTTGAATGAAAGAGAAAGTTAAAGATTAGAAGGAAATAGTAATATTTTCAAGAGAAACTGTTATTTGTGGCGTGAACTCTTGTCCCATTAAAAATGCACTTCAATGAATGAGGACAAAAATCGTCACGAAAAAACATATAAGATGGGAAATACGTGGCAACATCCTTCTATAATATCGGACCATAACATAAAAAGAATAAAAGAAATCATAAAAGAAATCAGTAATGCAATAAACGTATCGGGACTTGTTAAGCAGCTGATCAAGAAGACAAAATATCGATCAATGCTGGGAAGGAGAGCTCTAGATAACAACGCTCAGACAATTACGCCTCCTTCTGACAATTTATCCAAGACGATGCTTGGACCATTAGCTCTCGACTAACTGCACCCACCCCACATAGGATAATGTGCCGACGCCATTACTAGATAGTACTCCATTACGAGCGTCAGTTGCTTTAGCTTTTGATCACATCCACAACCCTAACCTATCCCCGACCCCAACATATAATTCCTAATAAATTAAACCAATAATAGCACGTAATATGGCAAATTTTAGGTTACTTTGGTATACTTGAGTCAAGTTTAAAATGATGATTGTTCATGGTAACTGATTAAACCATTTTATCATAACATATCTATATATATTATCCAAGAGTCAATTGTTGGAGGCAGTTGTCAGGAGGGTATTGTCCGGATACCATTAGTAATTTGATATTCAATTTTATTTACATAATAAGCTCGGGCGTAGCACAGGCATAATTAATTATTTTTCTTATTTTTCGATAAATGTTGCATAAGTTGACGAATTCAAAAAAAATCTTGATAATTGGTGAAGAAAAAATAAATTTTATATATTTGTGAAATCTCAAAAATATTGAATTATCCAAATGATCGTTATTTAAATTAAAAATTATTTCAATCATAGTTAGTTCAAATGAGCATATGTCTAATTTATATCGTTCTTATTTGAAGAATTTCTCAGGATATTATAATATGGTTTAAGGTAATTAAATCTGAATATGGCTGAAAAACATAAAGATCCAACTTCGAAACACATGTCAGAGTTCAGGGACTGCTTGAAGTCAAGTGCAAAAGAGCTTCAGAAATGCGGAGTCGCTTCACAGTATGAGAAATATCTCAATGAACCAAAAATTGAAGAGGTACCAAGAATGTTAGAGCTCGGCGTAATTAACTTTTTTATGGGTGAGATCATGAAGCAATCAGAGTACAAACCGTTACAACTATTTACAACGGGAAGAAGAGAATATGAATATAGAGAGAATCAACTGATCTCAATAGAAGACATATTCAAGGTCCGTGGACATGGTCAGATGTTGAACCATGCAACCATCGTTGGAGCTGCAGGTTCTGGGAAAACAACGATTCTCGGAAGATTTGCCAGGGATGCAACAGATGGAAAGATTCCACAAATGCAAGATGAAGATCGATTGATTCACGTTCTCAACTGTCGACAG
>JAUELA010097288.1:0-10081 GCA_031471845.1 Boltenia villosa | reverse complement strand
CTAACCCGCTTCGCGGGACCGGCCTCTATATCAGACGACCGATTATAATTACGTTTTTGTGAACATCCGTACTGTCCGTGATCCATACTGTCTGGCCGAGACTCTCTATTTTTTACAGCTTACCAACGCACCCTGTAGCGGTGCTACGTCTTCTCTCTTCCGACGTAAATCGTCCGTACCGTCTGAGCCGTACTATCCAGGATCCGTACCGTCCAAACCCCGGATTTGACATGTGACAAATTTAATTATTGTAAAATCATCAGATGAGAAAGGGAATTCTTTAGTACCGTAGTCTATTTATAATTGATGATAATTCATTAATCAATATTTTTTCTTTTCTTCCATGATTATTACTATTGTTAAAATAATTGCATCTTTTCAGTTTGACTAAAAGCCTGACTGCCTGACTTGGGCAACCCTAATTTACAGAGTTACGGATGAATGGATTTACGTTTTTTTCTCACTAATTTACAAGTGATTTTTACGGATTCAGTAAGTTGCGGACCGATAGACTAATTTAATATCAATATATCTATTAGCATACCTAAGCCTATCCTAACCCTCCTCCCTAACTAATACTGAATTTACTAATACTAATTAGTATTAAGATGAAACAAAATCCGTAAATTAGGTTTGCCCCCTGACTTGCCCTCCCTGACTTGCCTGACTTCACCACCAGTGTTCCACATAGAAAAAAATCCCTATTTTACCTCCAGTGATCCAAAAAACGTGTTTTTAATATGAGAAGGACTGACTTTGCCATTTTAGGGTTAGGGTTATCCAATGGCGAAGTCAGTCCTTTCCATATTAAATTCACGCAAGTCAGTATTTTGGACATTTCATTTTGAGAACAATGGAGGTGGAGTTGGGCTAAATTTTTTTCTATGGGGAACACTGGAGATGAAGTCAGACCAGTCAGGCTTTTAGTCAAACCCCCTCTTTTTTGTTTAAAATAATAAAAAAAAGTAACACCGTATGAAGTGGGAAATGATGGTATGAAAAATGTGTTAGGAAATGCTTGTCTGTGTAAAATGTAATAGAAAACATATTCCAACAAGAATACGTTCGCCAGGGTATCTTGCAGGTGTGGAATTACATACCCACTACGAAAATCGATTGAAAATATCAGAAAAGAAATGCTATATTTGCAAATACATATTTCATGTAGCAGCAGAATGTCCAAAAAGAGTTCAGTGCAACATTTGTGAAGGAAAAGGTCATCCACGTTTGACCAAGCATTGCAAGGAACTAAACACTGTCACAATTGACTCAAAAAACGGACGCAGTAGAATAAATATTTGGTGAAATGGAACATAAAAACTCATTTCCAAGCTTAGTAGAAAAAACAGTATTGTGCAATCAGAAGGAAATCTAATCTCCACAACTTCATAAAGTAATAAATGATATTTGAATTCACCAAACTATCAAGAATTTTTAAGCTTAGTTGTTTGTTAAAGATATAAGTAACCTCCATGAGTGTTTCATCCAAGTCTGAATGTAGAGTAGTTTCTAAGATAAAGTCATTTGAATTGAAGAAATGTACTCTCCATTTCTGGCCAAAGTAAGTCTGGTGCCACCTTCTTCAAGATCTTTAAAGAGACTGTTGTCCTGAATGAGTTTTCCAAGTTTCATTGTCCAGCTTTGTGTCGGTAATGAAAAAAAGATTCAGACTATCAGAAAAGTACCAAAATTTTCAGTCCAATTACAAAATTTACTCCCCGTTTCTACTTTCTGGTCCCACCTATTTCAAGATTTTCAAATAAACTAGTGACATCAATGAGTGTATCATCATCCAGCTTTGTTTCGGTAATGAGAGAAAATTATATTTTCCTCCTTTCCATGCATTAGGCGGATAATACAACAATGAATGTCTAACAATTGAAAAATTACCACAAATATATCATTATTACTCTCTTTATGTTTTCCCAAATCAAAGTTATATAAATAAAGCAAAATTTGAAATGTTAGCAAATATGACATCACAGGCAAAAAAGTGGTATTTATCGAATACAGTGAGACCTGATATATTACAGTTTGTTTACAACTCCATAGCAGCATCTAGCTGTATCAATTATGCTGGCATTTAACAAGAACCTAGAGTGAAGCTTCCATATTGTATAATAAAAATCTTTTGAACATTTTCTGAGTGATATGCAAATTTGGAAAAAAGAAAATATAACAAAACATTTGGTCTTTTGGTATTTAAAATTCCACATGGAAAGGGTTAATGCCTGTATTATACTCTCTAGTTGTGACGATTTGATATTCGATTTGATATAGAGCAGTTCTTGAGATTTAGTTGTTTGAAATGTAAGAATTGTACTCCCAGTTCAAGCCTGATTAAGCACTCTAGTGTCAGCATATTCAAGCTTTTTAAAGGGATTTCTGAGTTCAATGAACATACTAAGTTGGTTTCATCGTCCAGCCAGAAAATTAAAAATCAATCCCCCACTTTTAACCCAACTAAGCCTTCGTTGCAAACTTCCAGAAACTAGTGATCTCCATGGATGTGCTGAAGTTTATGGTCTTGCGTTGAGCTGTTCATGAGTATATCAAACAAACTATTCTTTCTGAATTTTATAATTCCTGTTTAAGCATCCTTGTCGCTCAAGCTACATACAGTTTCAAAATTAGAAGGAAGCATGAAGAAAGAATCGAGCAGGGGCTGCAGTAGTTAGAAATAAATTGTTTTACCGCCAATGGAAATTCGATGATAGTTCTTATACTTCAACTTAGTCCGTTTAGTGCATGACTGCAATGTAACAGGAAAGAACATTGTAGCAAAATTGTGATTGAGATGATGTGTAGACTGTTGAGCAATAATATTGTCTACGACAAACGTGACAATATCAGATTTTGATCAGGCAATTCAAAATGTTGCAATAAAATGTTTTATTACGATATTAAATACATTCTGAATTTAAACCTTTTGATGTTTCAATTTTGTATTTTAACTGTAACATGCAGATTTCATTCATTATCTTTCATTAGTACTGCTTAGTTGACAAATTATATAATTGTTGCACAATATTATATTATTCCTATTACTTATTATTACTAAACTTTTTGTTTAATCTGAGTTTAAAATGAATTTCAATTCAGACCTTCCTAATTATAATATATATTTTCTACATTTATTAATAGAACTGACTGTGGATTGCAATTTTCAATTCATATCACAAAAATTTCATTAAGTTTAAGTCGCCTTCAAAAAGCTTTGAATATTAAAATTTATCTGACATCGTGTTAGTGGGTAACATCATATAGATATCACCTGTCTAATTGGTAATATGGCTTCCAAAGAGAGAATGCGGATTTACAAAAATAAAGCTAAAAATGATAAAGAAGAAATCAGAAGGAAACGTGAAGAAGAGGGAATTCAAATTAGAAAACAGAAGAGGGATGAGCAGGTATTACATTATAATGTTTTTGTATGTTTCATGATTTTGTATTATTAAATTGCAATAACGAAATGTTGCAACGGCCACTGCAGAACAGAAATATGTTCTATAAACTACACATGCTCATAGTTATATTATGTATAAATATTATTTTGAAAATAAAAATATCATGGTTGGATTTACTTATACCAGCAGAAGTGTCCCTATTGCCCGGCGATATAGAGTCATTTTTTTGATTATTGTATCATTTACCCTCGGATTCACATGAGAGCCGTATCGGGCTTATACCTGCAGCACAATGTGACCGGTGAATTTTGCCCATGCGTTATTTTAGTCTTTGGTACCCTGAATTCAACCTAATTGTTTGTTTGTTCAAGCTGCAAACCCGAACTTGAGAAATTAGCTTTATATGTGTCTTCAAGTTATCGAACAATTTAATCCACATTTTATCCTGAAATAGTGATGATTGTTTCCTATATGCTAATAACCCAGCAAATTTACACTTCCTAAATACCATAAAAATGATCATGAAATATTATTTGTGCTCTTATAGGGCAAAATGTATAGGTCCCCCTTTCAAAACATATATGAAAAATATTGGATTACAATAGTTCTCATGGTTTACACCCTAAAATCTACCTGCATACCAAATTTCAACTTTCTAGCTTGTGTAGGAAGTATGAGAAAAAGTTTATATAAAGAAATAGAGATAACAATAAACAAGTAAAAGAATATCCGTTCTCACTCTTGATAAACTGAAATCAACACCTCCCTCAATTCTTCAGGTCTTCAAAAGAAGAAATGTTACTGTTCAAGAAACAGATGATGAAGGTCCTTTCCAAGTTGCTCATATACACTCTACAACATTTGAAGATGGTAGGTACCTATTTTACGCACCAAAATCTGCCTGATTTTGAAATCTTGATTTCCCAATCTATATATCCTGCTTTTAATAATGGCCCAGTTTTATATAGCATAAGACTAAATATTCATGTACCCTGTAATATAACACAAATCTGTGTTAGGGATAGAAGCTTAAAATCGTATTGAATTACCTGTGCTTCGAATCGGAATGATGATTCAACGTTTTTAGAGAAAATAAAGGAGAATGGAAAAAAAAAAAATTTTCCTGGTTTTGTTTCAAAGTTACTGGAGATTGAAATTCACCCCTAGGTGTAGATTTTGTTACTGAGCACACAATTTTGTTGAACCAAGTTTCATGAATGTGTTTTGTGATATGAATGAATTGAACTGCCTTCAAGTTGTTGTAAATATTGCGTGTTTTTAGGACCTCCTTTTTTACCCTAAATATGACTAATATTGAGTTTTAATATTTTTCACCCTACCAACATGCCAAATTTCAACTTTCTAGCTTTTGTGAAAGTATAAGAATAAACACAAATACAAAACACACGATAGAATAAAACAAAATATATCCATAATGATCCATAATTTTCTCTCGCATTTTCGTGAGATCGAAGTAAGACCACCAAGTGTGAAAGGTGAGATTGAGAAGAAATAATGTTCACTGGTATATCCGTCGAGAGCAAGGAGCGGTACATTTTTTTTTCGTGTGTATATCCGTCAACAGCAGGGGAGCGGTTTAAAAATTCAACCCTGTGTTTTATGCAGTCAATAGGGTTTGCTCAGTTCGGCAGATGACGAGACCATTTGCGTCGTATATTCGCGTCTTTTATAAAATATTATTACAAAAATCGTCAAAACCAGCGTCTTATATATGGGTGCGTCTTATAATTGGGTGTGTCTAATATACACGAAAATACGGTACATTGAATCATCGATATTAATATTCCTGCTGAGAACAAAAAAGTCTGATTCTTCAGCGCCATCTCAAATATTTGTATATCTGCCACAAAACAAATTAATGTAAATGACAAAATTGAAATTAAAATTATTCTGACATAATAAATACAAGTTTTCTGTAGCTAATAAATCTCATTTACATGAGGAAAATTATTTAATAATAATTGTTTAACACTTGATCTTTTGGTGTGCGGAACTTTTCTTCTGGTTGGACAAAATGGTTGGATGTGGCCAGCAGGCCAGAATTTGAAGACCCCTGGTCTAAAGAAATCTCGAATCGCCTATTTGTTTCAAAACATGCTCAATATGCTGACATTATAAGTCATACATTTTCTTTCAAGATTTGCATTGCATAACCGAAGAAATGGTACAATGTGTATATTCGGAAGATACAATTATTCAACTAAATGTTACACAGCGATTCAGAAAGGTTTTATCAAAAGGTAAATAGCATTACGTATAAATGTTACCGAAAATTCACATGTAGTAGAGTTTATACTTGTTACCTCTCATTTGTTTTACATACAGAACCAAATCCCCCCATTAGTAAAGTTATAGAAACCGGAGTGATCCCAGCATTCGTCAAGATGCTCAGTCGTTCAGATTGTCCAACCTTGCAATTTGAAGCTGCTTGGGTTTTAACCAATATTGCATCAGGAACAAGTGATCAGACAAGGGTAGTTGTTGAAGCACAAGCTGTACCTACTTTTATCTTACTATTGTCATCGGAGCACCTAGAAGTCAAAGAACAGGTAATTATTTATCAAATATGTTGACATAGTCCATTTAATTTTTTGATTAATACTAGCATTTTAAAATTAGATTTGTAATTCAATTACCCTATCCTTTAATATTCAGAAAATAATAACATTTCCAAACTAAAAAGTTGTTTTCAAACAACAGGGGAAAATAGTAAAAGACTTGCGTCTCAATGATGCCGGTAGATGTCGCCCATAAGTCATGCATAAAACATTATGTCAGTCTACATTATGCCGTATTTGAGAAATCTCGTTTTGGGTTTCTAGGCCATAGAACAACGGCTAGTTGGTGTTAACGTTAATATTCAATAGGTAGATGTTAAAATAAGTAAAATGATCAAGCTATAAAAATGTCTATGAACAAAAAAAAATCTACTCAAGCAATTAGGCTGACAATTGGTCAAGTGTTTAATTAAGAAAAGACCTCTCCAACATATCCCTATTTGTATTATGCACAATACGTGCTTTATTTACCGCAAACTTGCCGCTAACATACTAAGGCGGATATTTCAGCCAAACACACAAAACAAAATGTGCGCTTGACTGATATATCCGCCTAATGCATTGAAAGGGTTAAAATTTAAAATATAAGGTCTGAAATATTTCATATAATGTAAATCTTCAATAATAAACTTGGAATGCAATAAAGTTTTTTGGCATGCAGTGTAGTTATGTATTGAATTATTTGTAGAATGTAACATTTTCAATAATTTTTCACATTATTGTATGTCCTCGAACGCCTAGGCCTGCAGCAATGACTCATTCTTAGGCTATCAATTGTTGTATCTCAAACATGTGTTGCCTGATCACACAGAGAACATTTTAATATAGCACAGAATCATGGCAGTGGTGAAATTAAATTATTTGTAACTGAAAAATGTTATTTAACATAATTTTCGGTATATATTACTTATTTTAATGATAACGATAACACGATTTGATGAAGCTCCGAAAGTGTTAAAAAATTATTTCCCCTGTTATATTTTTAGACAGTATAATGACAGTATAATATATTTAGACAGTATAATTTAGACAGATCATGTCGTAATTGTTAACAATTCTTTTAAACGAAAAATGTATTTTTTTTATCAAATCAGGGGGGGCGTATTTACTATTTAACATGGTAATAGTCATTTTTTAAATATTTTGGTGACAAATCGAGGTTGTGCATTATACATGGGGGCATATTATACAGATAAGTACGGTAATTGTTCTTGATTTTGTGATGTCATATAAGGGTCATTCCATGTAACTTGATCACGTGTCTGTAACCATCAATTTAGATTTGAAAAAAAAAAATTCTATGATTAAGTAAATAGAATGATGGAGAATAAAAAAAATGTTTGAAAAATATTTTTTGGTTTCAAAGTTATTGGTGCTTGAAATATCAACCAATAGGTGGTGATTTTGTTACCGGCCACACAATTTTCTTGGACATAGGTGTACAAAATGTTTGATATCTCACTTAATAATCGACTTGAAGGGTAAAACTTGGTAATGATGCATATTAATAAATAAGGAATCGAAATAGAGAAAAATAAATCCAAGCAACTGAAATATGGGAGGTTTTTTATCAGTTTCAAAGTATTCATTTCTCTTTTTTATACCATGCGGAATTTTGAAATTACTATCTATTAGGAAACCAAGTTTCATGAATGCATTTTGTGATATTAATGAATTGAGCTGCCTTTATATTGTTACACATATTTCATGTTTTTAGGACCCCATTTTCTAAAAATGAGAAATATTAGGTTTCAATATTTTTGCCAGAAGTTACATCCCATAACCAATTTTCCCATGCCAAATTTCAAATTTCTATCTTATGTGAAAGTTTGAGAAAAAACACAGATACAATAAAGAAAGAAACAATATCAATCCTTGAAATATAGAGATTTTATGCATGCGAATAATTACCTTCATATCAAGGCCAAATATGTCAACTTTTGGACGTTGAAAAAAATTATTAATATCGAAAACACATTGATGGTACACAATATTTAAAATATTATTTATTTGTAGATTAAAAGACTAATTTACCAACACCCCCCAATGAGATCCTACCTAGTGGCAAAAATTTCAAATTGCAGTATCTTTCGAATGATTTGAAACATTCTAAAAAAATTATGTTGATCTAAATAACTTTCAATGTGCATCAATATATCCAAGGTTCATGCAGATCCATTTTTATGGTTTCAAAATTTCATTTTTTTAATGGTTAAGAATAGGATGACCTATTATAATTATGTTCACATCAAATGTAACAAATAAATATAAAAACTTCAGTTTTGCCAATGATGAATTGCTTATTGAAGACATTGCAAGATGTAATGCAGTGTCAACCATGACTTATAATTACAAATGGGAAATATAAAAATAGAGAGAAAAATATATTTATACTATAGGTGTTTCAGATGAGTAGAATAATAAAACTCCATGCTGGGGAGAAAAGAAATTCCATTCAACGTTTCGGGGGCCACATTATAAAGTAGCCTATGAAGAAAAACACTAAATATATAAACATATTGAGATGTAGGGATGGGACGAGTCCGAAAAATTTGGACTTGATCGAGTAACTAGTCCTGAAAAAAAGACTCGCCGAGTCTCGAGTCCTCAGGTTAATGACACAATAAATTTCACGAATCCTTCAAAAGGGTTGTTTAGAGTACTTTTTCATAGAGCACTATACACTACTAGGTTTATGTTACTTTTTTGCATCCTGGTCTGCTGGTCGTGGTAAGTCAAATATAAATTAATTCAGAATCACCGCAAAAAACAATATTCTGCCGTGCTGTATTATATTCAGATAAAGCAGTGTCATATCGAATGAACTGACAGCGGGTGTCAATTGCTCTGATCTGTTTCTATATTGAGCCTGAAATCGCTTTCTGAACACCTGGCTTTACAGAATTTTTTTCTAGTTTGTTAAATTTCGCTGGATAAAGTTGTTAATCACAACGGAATGATATTCGTTAAACTAGGAAAGTGTTGCTAATTTAGCTTTTTTCACTTGATCCAGTAGATTTTGATCGTAACTGTTTTGTATTCGGGATGTTAAAGCCTTCACCTACTTGTCAGGTGTGCAATCCTTTGTGTAACCTGTGCAATCCTTCGTGACAAAATAATGCTCTGGGATAGCACCGAGAATTATGTAATCATTAGGCCTCAATAGTACTTTTGAAAAAAGCGAGTCTTTGGCAGGACTCGATCGAGTCAAAGTCCTCAAAAAATTCCAAGACTTGTACAAGTCTGAGTACTCGGACTTGTTCTATCCCATCTCTATTGAGATGTGAAAAGGATTAAAGCAAATATTTATAGTAACAACATAAAATTATTTTCTCAATTAAATAGAATAATAACTTTATTTTGTGATTTGTAAAATTCTACGCTAAGTCATGCAAATATGCAAACATGCAGAGCTAGACTATGGTATTACAAACAATGTGACTGACATTAGAGTTCCGATAAAAATGTTACACAAAGTGTAAGTGTGCAGCAATAAAATGGCCTACCACTCTCCAAGCACAGAATTCGAGAACCCATGTTGGCTCAACTGGTTGCTGACTATCAAAAAAATGAATAAAAAGTAACAAAAAAAATCATGTATGGTTGGTGTAATCACAAAACACCACACAAGGGTGTGATTATCATCAACTGGTATGAAATGTCTGTTTGAAAATTCTGATATTGCATGAGCTCTCAATAAGCATAAGAATGATGAGTTGTACTTTTCATTAATATTTTGATAATAAATTGGATTACAGTTTTCTCTTAAAATTATTGTTAGATTTAGAATGAGATTCTTTAACATTGTTGGGGAAGTCATTCCAAACCTTGGGTCCAGCAAATTTTATAGATTTGTTCATTGATAGAATTTCTGAAAGTGAGTAAATAAAAGTTAGTTTCACACTGTTACTGATATGTTCCATTTTCAAAGGTTTATAATTTGCATGTAGTACTACTACTATTGTATACAATTTCTAAACGTTCTGTTACTGTGGAACCATACATTTATACCATCTACTATAATACTAAAACTCTAAAATTGCTTGCTTGATTGTTTGATTGCTTGATTGTTTGTCTGTTTTTGAATACAGCAAA
>JAUELA010097176.1:0-10082 GCA_031471845.1 Boltenia villosa | reverse complement strand
AGTTCAACATTTGAAAGCTTGATCGATTACTTCACATTTTCTGCCTGGATATTCTACGGAGCAACGTTCCTGTCCGTACCTATCTTGAGATACAGGGAACCTGATATGCATAGGCCGTTCAGGGTAACATAGCTAACTATAAATAATATGTTATGATATTTAAAATATATATATATATGAGTGGGGTCATAGGGTCAAGAAATCCCTGCGATATTGTGACATCATTCTTACCTTATATTGTTATCTTTACTCTGAAAAATTCTGGACCAGGACCAGATATGTTATGTGCTTACTCAATATTAACACTTGCATTATTTAAATATATATATTTAGGTGTTCCTTGGTATCCCCATCATCTGCTTCATAACCTCGCTGTACCTTATTGTTGCTCCTATACTTGATAACCCAGCGATCGAATACTTGTATGCGACCATCTTCATCCTTCTGGGATTCGTCATTTATGTTCCAGTTATATATTACAAGAAGCATCTACCTTTCATGAGTAAGTTTACGACATTTTCATTTTTTTATGCTTTCTTTGTGTGTGTCATTTATTTATCCAATCGTGGAAACAACTAGCTGAACCCTACGTCGCCACCTAGTGGAAATATTTCTGATTCTCAGTTCAATCGTTTGTAAGACTAAAGAAAATGTCGTCATGTCAGATGTTATGGAAGTTACTGATGACATAAACCAGAAACTTTATCCCAGAGTAATTAACAAACAAGAAAAGCCGGTTCCGGACTATGTTCGGGTCACTCTGTGTTTTAAATATATTTTCGAGTTACATTTGCGAGTTTATAATATAAAATAATTCCAACATTTATTGCTGTCATTGAGAGAGAGAGAGAGAGTTTATTTTTTTTCGACCAAGAAAAACCAGTAAAATGAGGAACATCAATAAATAATACAATGTGAAATATATAACATACAAATATTGCAATATCTACCATGCATTTGCCATGCAAAAATCATCTCAATGCTATTTTCTCTTTCAGAGCCTCTCACTAGTTTCCTGCAACAGCTGTTGGAAGTGGTTCCTCCACACCAGGAGGAAGAAAAAGAAGATCTCGAACTTGAAGACAATGACAGCGCATATTTCTGAGAGGAAGACATTTAGATAATCCGAGATGATCAATATTATAAACTATTTTGTGTTTCAGTTTACATATCAATTTAAAATTAAAAAGTAATCTAATGCATGGCAGGAAGACGAAAGGGAATTATGTGTGAGTAATATTCCACTTTCTATCTTGAGCCCAGCCATTTTTGTAGCAGAGTTATTCATTCTGTCATCTAATTATACATGAAGTGGAATGATACTTGATATCAAGCTTGGATGCAAAATTTTATATATATATTTTTTAATTTTCACTCTGTCCTCCACTTTGATATGCTCGACGTTTTGTTTCTGAAAGATAATTTGTTTATAGTCGCTGAATATGTTCTATTCACATATTTAACATTTCTTTTTTCTTTTTTTGTAAAATGTAGCATGTAAAGTAATATATGAAAGTTTCTCAAACTTTTACTCAGTTGGTGAGAAATACCAAATATGTAACCTCGAGTTTAGCAAGCTTGCTCATTGAATTTTCGAATGAAGGGTCTTTGAAGAAATACCTAATTTTTAATTCTGGTCTGCTATCTACCAGTTCTATATTTTAATTTCCTCTACACTGCATACAAAAACTACCCATTCTAATGCAAAATATTGCGGCATTGACCATATGCTTCAAAATTATATTCAAAAGTAATGTCCACTTGCATTTTATACTTATGTGTTATATCTAAGTTTCTGGGTTCTATCCAATTCCACAAGTAAAATGCGGACCATGCTAGTTGCATTCTAGTGTATGATATTTCAATCTCCGGAAGTGAAAAAAGGTATTTTAGACAAATAAAAATCGGATGAAGACTGTAAAAACCATATTACATATTACATATGCGATCGGTGGCAACAGAAGACTTCTAGGATGAAATATGCCCGAAAGAAAGGGAATTGGAAATGAATGAAATGATGATGAAATGAAAATATCCAGTTTGATTTTGTTTTTATTGTTTAGTAAACTCGGAGATTAATTTTGCCGTTGTTTTTCTTTATTTTTCATATTGAATGATATCAAAGTTTAAAAACGTATAACTAACTGCCTATACGGCAGTATAAGACCAAAATGCAACAAAAAAGAGCACAAAATACGGTTAAAAAGTATAAGAGGGCGTATAAGGTTAGATATTGATTTATAAAACTCCAGAGAGTATGTTAGCTGATGTATACCTCCGATACCCATTAGTTGAAACCATAAGCACTTATACATGTCTCATTCCTCTGCTACCTTTTGTCCATTCATTTCTTCTTCCAATTCCGGTGGGGGAACCACCTCAAGAAGTTGTTGAAGAAAGCTCGTCATCGGTTCTAAACAAGTAATCAGTGATTTAATTGTGCATTTTAATCAATTTTTTATATTAAAAATAGGCTATACTATTCACAGTTTCATTTGGCCACCTACTAATATGTTTGGGACACTTAACAATATATTTTGGCCACCTAAGGCCAAAAGGGATGGGATGGGCGATCGAGTAAAACGAGTCCTGAAAAAAAGACTCGCCGAGTCTCGAGTCCTCGTCAATGACGTCATCAATTTTCCGAATCCTTAAAAATGGTTGTTTTCAATAATCCTATTTAAAGAGCACTATATGCTAGTGAGTTTATGTTACTTTTTTTGCGTCCTGATCCTGGCAAATCAAATATAAATTATTTTAGAAGCACCGCGAAAAGCGGTATTCTGCCGTGCGATATTAAAATCAGAAAAAGCAGTGTCATATCGAATGATTTGATTATTTTTTAATAAAGAACGTTTAAAATCACTGGTACAATAACATTTTCCATTCAGTACTGCTTAGACGCATATACACGGGTCTTCATATATCGACTTCTGAACACCCTAGTATTGTAGTTGCCCCCCCCCCCCCACACACACACCCCTTATTGAATCCCGCTGGGTAAAGTTGTTCATCACAACGGAATGATATTCCTAACAGGATGAAAGTGTTTCTAATTTAGCTTTTTTTCACTCGATCTTGCGGATTTTGATTGTACCTGTTTTTGTATTTGAGATGTTAAAGCCTTCATCTACTGAGGTCATTTGCGCAATCCTTTGTGTAACCTGTCAAATCTTTTGTGTCAAAACAATACTCTGAGATAGCACCGAGAATCATGTAATCATTAGGCCTCAATAGTACTTTTGAAAAGAGCGAGTCTTTCGAAGGACTCGATCGAGTCCGAGTCCTCGAAAAATCCCAAGACTCGTACGAATCCGAATACTCGTACTCGTTCTGCCCCATCCCTACTAACCATTACTCGGCCACTGTCTTTCAAGAGATTCCTTTCGAAAGAGTGCTTTTGATGGTTACGGTACTTGGGATTCAGTTTATACGAACTCCATTAACTAAGATGTTCGAAATTCCTGTTTTTTCATTACTTACTCATGAATGGCGGTCGTTTCTTGAAATATATCACTGGAATATAAACAATAAACCCAGCTAATATGAAGATGGAAGCGTACAGATATTCAAGGGCAGGAGAATCTATAATCGGTGCCACAACGAGGTATAAAGATGCCAGGAAGCAGATTATAGGAACACCGATGAAAACCTAGAATGGAATGCAATATTTTTAGATTTTTTTTTTTGAAAAATTTCGCATCAGGAAATCTTTAAAGGTTCTCATTTCTTTTCGACGCATTTCGCTACCTTGTATGGCCTTTCCATGTTTGGTCTGGTGTATCTCAGTACAACGACAGAAAGGAAGGTTCCACCATAGAAAATCCACGATGCAAACGAGAAATAATCAATCAAACTCTCGAATGTTGAACTGTTTGGGATGATCATAATCAGTGCAATGGCGGCCTGAAAAATAAACATTGTATTTCATTAATTTGAAAAATAACATTTGAATTGGAGTCTGTTGATTTCCTGCCTATCATTCAATGTTGGTTGTTTTGTAATGCTATTGCGTAGAAGGAAAGCATTGTTATAGCTGTGAAGGAAGCAACTCAACATCTGAATATAAAGTAACATAGGATAGGTTTCAACGCGAGATTGTTTTTTTTTTATGACTTGAATTAATTAACTTTTAAATCAGTCTTCATTGACAAATTGCCCAATAAAATAAAATCGTAAAGTTGTCCCTTTATAAGGCAAATGCAAGTACAACAGATTTCTATGGCATTATAAATAAACAACTCTCCAGTACATGATTTATGATTAAGCCATATATATAAGTTGGGGTAAGGTGATTTATAGGAAATTATACATAATTAAAAAGAATGAATTCAAACTACCCATAAACCTGGTCCCTATCCCAACCTACCATTGGAATCAAGAAATATCACAAATGTGATGCTGGCAATTATGCACAATTTATTTTTAGGTAAATGTGTTACCACAATAATTAAAAACCATCGTTATTAGATAATTTATACACTGTTCCAAATTTGTTTGATTTTTTTAATTATTAATGTATCATGTTTTTACACTCGTCGGAAAGCCGTAAATGTTATACATGACGCACGATGCGACCATGCCGGCTTGCGAGCATGCTGAACTTGCATAGCGAAGGAAATCCGTGGACAAGGCCATGTGAAGCTGCTTTGTGCCGGTGAGCAGTTCATCAATCATCAAGGGAGAATACGGCATATTAAAGTGAAGTGATAGAGTATAATACAGTAAAACTTCAACTCACGTTGAAAATCGCAGCTGGAGATGGAGTCAACCTCTCAACGCTAATGTATGACAGTATCTTAGTCATGTGACCATGTCGTCCAGTTGCGTAGGTTAACCTGAGTAAAGTGAAATTAAAAAATGATGACTTTAACAAAATCATATTAGATATCAAGCTTTTTTTACCTTGCTGATGTAAATGCGCTTCCATTGGCGGCACCGAACGTTGAACACGCAACAGCGAGTGGAACTGTCCATGTAAACGCGCCAAACACGCGGTCCCCGAATGTCTTACAGAAATAAATGCATATAAGTATTATATTGATGTGAATCAACGTTCTTTTAATATTGAAAAGGGATATAGATATCTTTATTCCTACTGAACGCATTTACATAATTCAAGTGTTAAGTATAGTGTTAAGGTGAGAAAATAAAAATTATAATGAAAATAAAAAGTAAAATAAATAAATAATAATAAATAAATAAATAATAATAAGTGTTTATTTGTAACAGTCTCGCTGAGTGAAATATTTCTAATAAACCTCCCTGTTATTAGATCAAATTGGTTTCAAGTTAAAATGTCCAATGCAAAATTGTTCAATGTAAAAAAAAGTCCACAGGACAAAAAGTTCAATTGCAAAAAGGCCAAAAACAAGAGGTCTAAGTACATAATCTCCGTTGCCAAATATGTTCAATGTGAACAAATGGTGCACAGAACAAATGGTCTAAGTGAACAATGTCCATTGTGGTAGGATTAGGGAGTTAGGTTTAGTTTTAGAAGATTCCACCTGTTATGTACTTGGACCATTTGTTTCGGATCTTTTTGCATTGGACGTTTTGTCAATTGATTCTCAAAATTTGAATGAAACTTAACTTAATATGAGTAACATATAAATACGTTTTTGCACCTGCGAACATGCAACACACAATTTGTTGAGGTATATTAAATAATAATCTTTGCTTCGTTTAAACAAGTAATTCGCCAGTGCTTTGACACGAGAATCTGTTTGATATTTAATTTTTGATGCCACGATCCGACTGCAAATTAACTTACCACGGCCACTGCATTAGATGCGAGCAGTTCCGCTGGAGACATGACAGTGAAATATGCTATGTTCACAACAAGGTACAGAACAGTCACCAGAGGAATTCCGATGTATATGGTCAGAGGCAAATTCCTGAATGAAAGTAAAATGAAATAAATTGACATCTTTTCTGTAACATATACAATATTTGAAGATGTTAAGAATTAAAGTATAGTAAAATAAAATAATTCTTCAAAAAAAAAATTTAAACAAATGTTTCATTTTATTTCATACCTTTCTGGATTTTCCAATTCTTCCGTGATGTAGTTCAGCTGATTCCTGAAATAAACCGAAAAATGTAAGTCATTCTGCCAGATTTTATCTTAAATAGAATCATATTTGATTCGAAAACGAATCCGAAAAGAAGAGAATCAGAATAGGACCGGGCGTTTTTAAATGTCCTTTTTTTCCCTGGATACTCACTAACAGTAAATGTTGCAATTTTATTTATATTTACAACTTTCATATCTATTGAAATACTTGGAACAGCTCGATAATGAATTGATACGAAATCCGATTCGAATACTCCGTGATTCGAATCTGTTGAAGCATTGTACATTCCTACTTTTATTCTGTTCTCCCATTGCTGTATGGGGCCATATTCAAGTCCGTTATGACTTTCAAGTGATGCGAGGGTAAATATCAACAACTTACATAATATTATACAACAAAATAAGCTACAAATATTACTCACCATCCATCATAAGCCCATAAACCTGAATAGAAAGCTAGGGCAATCGCAGAAGCCGAAGATGTTGTCCCTTCGAATGTATTCGTTAGATGTTGCGTCTCTCCAAATCCAATCTGAACGAATCCTCCTACCGTGATGGCTACGATGATCAATAGCTTGGCAATCGTGAAGAAGATCTGCATGTAATTGGTCCATTTCACACTGTAGCAGTTCACGGTGGTAATAATCACTGCAATATTAAATAATGCAAACTTTATTTTTTAAATTGTCAGAATGTAGGACCCAAAAGTTGTCGTCCATTTCTTTTTAAGGAAGAATGATGTAATAAGTTTAAATTGATCGCCTGTTACGTCATAAACCGCTTTTAGTTTCGTCTGACGATGTTTTCCAATCTTCCAGTGGATTTTTTTGTGCTGAACTCAATCCTATGTAAGGAATGGTTTTCTCCTCGAAGGCGCTCGTTATTTATGTCATTTTAATGAGAAATGCGTAGCATAAAAGCTTACTTTGGAAAGGACTTCACTACTTAACGTGATGCTGCACTTAATCAGAATATCAAATCAAAACATAAGAGAGCGTTTGGAGGAAGCCGTTTAAGCATATTTCGGATGATTTTAAGGTGATCTTCCAGATGTTACATTTCAGTCATATTTTTTCTCTCCAGCGTAACAACGGAATGCCAACTATCTGATTATCAACTAACCCTAACCCTAACAGCATGAAATGAACATGTTCTTTAGAGTGTAGATGTAACAAGTGGAAGTTTACCGATTTTAGAAGATGCAAATTCATAGTTAAACAATAAATATTGTGTATAATCGTTCCGATTGTGATCTAGCCTATTTTCGTTTACTCATCTATTGCAACGTACATATAGCAATAGCAGCTGCACACTTCTGTGCTGAAGTTGGAGGAGTACAGCCAGGATAGAAAGGTGCTGTGACGTATTCAGCGAATCCAATGGATATAATGGCGAAGGAAGACGGTTTCAATACAAGCACTGATGTCCACGCGAATACGAATCCAATTGCTTCGCCAAATGCTTCTTTCAAATAGACGTATTCACCACCAGACTTCTTTATCATTAGTCCGAGTTCGATGTAGCTGATAGCTCCTGAATAATACAAAAGATTTTCGAATTTTTGATTACGATCAGTAATGGTATTCAGCCGGTTCGCACCGGTTCGTACGAACCGGTTCTTGGAATTTCATTAATCCCGCTAACCGGTTTTAGTTTAAATCAGGGTAGTTAGAGAACCTGTTGTTATAGTGAGACGTTATATGGAGAGAACCTGTTCTCAACATTTTTGAATCCAACCACTGATTACAATTATATATTTTTTAATTTGGAAGACTTTTTAAGTATATATTGAAGTCTCTGGCCACCTTATTAACTTCAAGTAATAGCGCATCATTTATTTGTGCAATAAACACCATTGTGGTAAAATGAGCGACATCAGTTGTAACTTCAATAATTTGCTTTATTGTTGGACAATGACAAATCGCATAGATTAGAGATCGTTTCTGCCCGAAAATTAATTCATATTTCTTACCCAAAAACCTGTAAAATTTCGAATATATCCACCACAGTGACAACAATGTTTTTTATGCCAGGTGAAACAATTTTAGAAGCATTTCATGCATCATGACTTTATAATAACAGCGTTGTTATTCGAAACGGATTATTTGTGATGAGAGTCATGGTTAAATGACGTCTAGATGACTCAAAGAATACAATATAGTAAACACAGTATGTTTGGAGTCGATTCGTAACAGAATATTTTCCGCAAAAATGTCGACATTGAGGCATTGATTAAGCAATGTTTTTAACTGGTATATCTATTTCATATTTTGGATTAATGGTAAAAACGAACTGTAATCAACGAAATTGTATGTCAGAGACAGCATAAAAATTCAATCATACCTAGAGTAGCAAGAACTCCACATCCAGCCCACACCATCAAACTTGCACCAACCGTTTCTGTACTGGATAAGATTGATTTGGGAGAAAGGAAAATACCCGATCCGATCATGGTCCCGACAACAAGTGCAATTCCGCCGAATAAACCAATCTGTAAGTGGAGAACAGAGGATTTATCAAATATCAATTATATGTAAACTGTGTGTTAGATAGGGTTTTCAGCTATAGGACAACTGCCCCCGAAAAAGCATCCCTCCGAGATGGCACTTGCCCATGGTAGATATCATGAATAAACACTGTTGCCATTGCGAATTGGTAACAAGAATGGAGAGTTCCAGTTCAATTTATTTTGTGAAATTTACAATTGAATATCTAATATTTTAATGTTAGCAATGTTTTGAACTCATTGCAATTAGAAAAATGCTTTCTCGATTTTAAGTGAAGCATTTCTCAAATAAAAATAAGTAACGGAATCAGTAATAATGTATGTTCATGGGAATTAATAAAAATAACTGTAATTGAGAATTAATATACTTTCATTTTTTTTTATATATTATTTAGGTCGGTTACAGGTTGTTTGCTCCTACTCATTTCTGAGTCGGATAAGGAATTTTATGAGCCTCATGAACGCTTTAGCAGGGTTGCCAGATTGGGCTACAAGTAGCGGATTCGACGATTTTTTTTAGGGTTGTATGCTATACTAGAATTATAATTTGAAAGAAATACATTAATAACAAAAGTTCAGAAAATAATTATTGGATGTGGACTGTATTATGTATCAAACTGTTATTGCTAAATGTTGATATTATTAATATTATTATCAAATTTATTGATTCGCTAGAGAAACTTCGATTTCGGGCTATTTTTGACACGATCTTTCGAGAATTTTGCGCTACTTTTAACCTATCTGGAAATGTTGCGCTTAAACATACATATAACGGGAAATACTTGACGACTATTATATTACAAATGTATATACCAACCTCCTTCTTCAATTCCACTGTTTGAGGTTCATTTTCGTCTTCTGGGTCGTCCTTTTGTGAAGGTCCACGCTTGCGCAGTTTGTTGGACGATTTCATCATTTTAAATTATCCCTCGAGCATGAAAGGTTTGTAAAATAGCTGTTTCTCACTGAAAATTAAAGCCAGACGATTTAAAAATTCAAAACAGTTAGTAAGCCAGCGACGCGCGTGTATTTAACAATAGAAGTCTGCTATCCATCATACTCTTGAATTCATTCAATAACATATTTCAATATGCTTCGCCAATATACTGTGATAGGTGATATATTCATTTCGTGCACGGAAGCTACCATCAATCATATAAACAATGTTGCGATCATAAATTCTCTTTGTAATGCGACTCGCCAAACATCGCACAATTTAGATGGTCGGGAGCGTTCATAAAATGTCTACAACTGTGCACAATAAACTGCCATTGTCCTCTCTGTGGCAAACTAAACAGCCAATTTTGGTTTGCTCGGAAGCTCTTTGTCCCATATATTTTAAGGATGCTCTTACAAAAAAAATTTCTCTCGATACTTTTTGGTACCCCACGGCTTTTTCTAGATAATATAATAGAATACGTTCATAGGCTACATTTAACTGAACAATACATGGGATTTTTATAATTGCTATTCCATTTAAAAGGAGGTTTTTATTCATAG
>JAUELA010097066.1:0-10085 GCA_031471845.1 Boltenia villosa | reverse complement strand
AACTTATGCGAAGTCCTGCTCCATGACGGAGATGCTTGTTCTACCAAATCAGATAAAGATTCCATCCAACAAGCGACCGATAGCTTGGACCGAAGATGGAGGAATATTTGTTCGCTGTCAATGGAGAGAAAATTGAAGTAAGTTATCATAGAACATTATCACGTGTAGCCGGCAAAGTATACAAGAATCCTACACACAATCGGCTTGGTTAGAATTACAAATAAACATTGGGTGTTGTAGAGTCAAAGAATTTTCACAAAATGACTAATTGTACAATCAGGTGTAATATGAGCAGAAAGATAGGGAAATAGTTCAAGTATTACCAAACTTTCCTGAATTTGAGAACAAAATCCTCACAATTATTCAGCATTACCTGTCGCACCACATCGCTGATGCATTTAATTTACCGTTTTGTGCGGGTATTTGGCATGGTGCATTTCTCTAGTGTTACCTTTAAATGTAAAGCTTGTTAAATCGCTGGAAATTTTCATTTTACTTCCTCCTTGAACATTCTATAATTATATCTGTTGTAATATTTTGTTTGTTGCTTATAATGATTGTATTTCTCTTGCAGAATCGAGGACACTCAGCGTTTGTGGCAGAAATTCATGGAAGATTATTCACGCTTCAATGGTTGGTTACGGTCTGCTGAACACGTGGTCTCTCACCCGAACACATACATGATATGTTACCAAGTTGCAAGAGAGGAGCTTAAGAAATTTGAGGTAAACAACCATACTTTGTGGTAAATTAGTGGTAATAGTCCTCTATTACTGGTTGAAGAAGGTCTTAATAATAGAGTAAAGGATAATAAGGGATTTAGACAAGTAGGCTGCGTTAATTTTGCGTTGTAAGCGGTTTGAAAAAATAAATTCCCTATCTTTCATCCCACTTACTGTAGCGTAAATAAGGCGTAGTTTAAAGTCGAGTTAGTAAGGCAAATAGGAATGAAATTTTTTGTTTTAAATCACCTGAAAATCAAATGAAAGTGTGAGGTAAACGGTCTGAACGCTTTTTGACATTTTATCACACTGTCAACTCCATGTATGCCATTTTCACAAATTCAAAACTTATTTTTGGAGTAACTTCAGTTGTGATATATCAACTAAAACTTCTTAGGTTTTTGTACCAATCCTATTCCCACATCCCAAAACACAGGTATCTCAGCATTCTTTTAATATTCTATCTTCAGTCTATGTTTCCCTGATTCAATGCTTTTAAGCTAACAACAATTTAGCTTAAAATTATTGTGCAATCTACCATCAATTGTAGATCAAGTTTACCTGGTAAAGCTGTTAGCTATAAAGCTCAATGATTGATCATAGTATTTCCTGCAGGCATACACATATATACTCGAGTGTGCATGACACTATCAAGAGAATATTGTTTCTTAGCTTAGCGTATTCTTAGGTACCCTTTACACTGCAAACTCACAAACAAAGTCTAAATGACCTTAGATGTTGATGGCTTTCACACCCCTTAAAACAACAACCATAGTTTAACATACAATGTTTATATTTCACCATGACCACCGATCAGTCCGTTGTGTTAAAGATTTCTATCTCGTTTTTGTGCTATTTCCATTGCTGTAAATATATATATAGATATATAATATTTTATAAAATATGAAGAATGTTTTGGAATCTGTAATTTAATTCAATGTTATTATTCTTTTTTTTCTGTTTCAGTCATTCCAACGTCAAGTTCACGAGAGTTTGACTCAACTTGAACTGATCAACAAACAATACAGAAGACTTGCAAGGGAGAATAGGACAGATGCTACTAACAAGTTGAAGAATTTGGTGAGTTGAAAGAAGTAGATTTTTCCATGATTTGATTTCAAAATGTGTGGAATTTTTATCCCACTCAATGCTGTTTCCCGTTAAAAGCTCTTCTTTTATAATGAGCCCCAAAGTAAAGCAAATTAGTTGAAAGTGAGGTGATTGTGGGAGAAAAAAATTTGAATTGTTAGACATGATACCAAGATGTAATTTGATCGCCCTAATTCCGTGGCCACCAAACATGAAAATGAAACCTACCTGTAATAACCTCTGTTCAATCTTCAAGTCATTTCTTGGCTATTTTGGGAGCTATTCCCATATTTTTCCTGTTTTATCTGATTCTAATATTGTGTTTTTTTCATAGATTTCGAACTTGTAACAAGCGACCAATATTTTCATATTTTTAGATCCACAGCGCCAACTCGCGGTGGGATGTTTTGTCGCATCGTGTCACCTGCATCCTACGCAGGCTCAAACATTTGATCAGGAGAAGGGAAGATTTTGAAACTCGTCGTGAGTCTCTTCAAGTGTGGCTTACAGAGACCGATCTACGACTTACAAACGTCGAGCATTTCATGCAATGTGAAAATTACGATAAACTGAAAGAAGTAAAGGTAGGAAAATAATATTTGTGGTACTGGTCGCGGTAAAAAATATCAGACTTCGTCTTCTGATGAGAGAGGTTCTTATAAATGTTTGTAGAGATTTGGTAAGACTTGAGGACCCTTCAAAATCCCGCCCGGATTTGATCATATTTCTTGAAATTGTTAAATTCGCGTTTGAATAGATAGATACTCTCCCACTTGAACAAATACCAATTCATTGGACATCTTTGTGACTAGAGAACGGGTGCTTGTTCACACACTGTTTATATGTTTCCTATATGACATCTAGCTTCTTCAGATGATGCATAATAAATGACATATTCAATAATGACGATATCATATAGGAAATATAACTAAGAGTAGTTTATATGGCGAAACCCAACGTTTAATTACTATCTGGTTGTAATTAAATGAGATTGAATCGCTAAAGTTAATCCTTGTCCAGCTTTGACTGCTTTATGATCAAGAATTCAATCTAGAAGCAAGGAGAAAAATCAAAAAGTGTTTTGAGTAGTTTATAAGAGTAAGACCATGGGTGGGCAAACTATGACCCGATGTAAATTTGTGTGGTCTAGACATTTTCGCACAGAAAAACGCGTTTAACGAGACTAGAATTAGATTTTGCAGCCATGTTGCAAACGCAAATACATTTGCATGAATAATAATTGCGTTTTTGTATGGAAATAACATTTTGTAAAAAAAGTTTGCCCACACCCTGAGATTCGGTATGATACACAATACAATATGTTGACATACAATATGGTAGACGAAATGCCGCCACTCTTGTTATATTTGGGTAGAATGTATGTGTGCAGCAGTGTTACAAAAAAAAGCAAGCAAAATGGCAAAAGTAAAAAAAAATAATTGGAAAGGGTAGTTCGGATAGTAAACAACCTTTGAAGAAGAAATATGACACCAAGAATGTTAAATAGTAGCTTGACTGTATAGAACCGTATATCAACAAATCTTAACAATTTACTACTCATGGTGAGATGATTTACTTAATAATATGTGATGTGTAATGAGTTTGTAAAAGGGTTAATATTTGAATTTCTGATAATAATGGGTTAAGCTTCCCTGTAGCGCCAGAGGCGATCAAATTATACACTTTTTCCTTTCGTATTGTTCAAAACTCGCGCGTTTTTTTCTCTGCGGTTATTACGTCACAATATAAACACTTTCGCTCTCCGATTATCGATGTTTACTTCTGGCACACGCCATCCATCGTACACGTGGAAAAGTGAAGGTGGGTACATTTTTATATTTTAAATATTGATAAAATACGTTTAGTAATTGGTTGATAGCTGTAATTGATGTAATCATTCATATATATTAATGGATGTGTACGTAAGTAAAAGAAATGGCTGAATTACACATTAGTTGTAGCTCAAGCGTGCAGACTGAATATAGCGTTATAGAGGCTATCAACACCTTCGGCTTAAGCTAGTAGATATAGACAGCCAGTAAACAGTGGAAAAAGGGAATTAATTTGAAACCTTTTCATATGACTTGTTTTGAATCGTGGAGATTTTACTGGTATTCGAATTATATACAATGAAGCCTCTGTTACAAAGAATAAGTTCATTTGAAGTCAATTCTTCGCCAGTTCTGACGTTTCTCGTCACGGTCCACTAGTTTTATGATTATATTCATAAACTCGTCGTTTGTTTGTGTACCGGGCGTGGCAACTCACAAAATATAGTTCTTTATCATTCAATTCCCGTATGTTTACTCAGTCAATAAAATTGAATTGTGCGCGAAACAAAGTGTTGCTAATGGCGCTATATATGCCACGCGGTACGATTATTACGTCATACAGTATTATTCAATTAATGTATTTTTGAAAAATAACAGGAAGATTTGTATGGTGGCACACCTTGCGAAGTAGGTTTATCGTATTTTAGTATCCGGTAATAGATATGCCTTTTAGTAGTATCAATATTGGAACGTTGGGATTATATTATTACTATTTTCGTTTTGTTAGTTCGGTCAGTCCATATGTTAGCAAATACTGTGCTGTCGGAATTATTAATTTATGAAATTACATTTGGAGATAGTATGGAATTACGTTCGTCCAGATTTCCTTATTAATTAGATAATTAATCCAAGTCGGCTCTCTCAGTTGAGAGGGAACAACTTAATTCCCCCTTTGAAAGATCAATTATGAAATTGAATATTATTATTATGAAGCGCTTGTTAATGAAATTAGTACGAAACTTGATATGTTGTTCCCCGTTCCGTTTTATCACAGCATAGTAAATTGTACCAGGGTTGTTAAAATTGCTCTCTACACAATATGTCGCTATAATAGTTATTCATTAACAGACAGCCTATTAATTGTGACGTTATAATGCAAGTCATCTGCAGTAAAGCAGTGATAGTGAGGTAACAATGAAATTTAAGGAAAAGGTTAGATTACATGGTATCCGGATGTTGGTTATGCGTGTTTCAAACTTACATTTAAAGTATCAGTGAAGTAGTACTCTCAGGACTTGCTAGGTTTGTACTAACTGTGGCGCTTGCTGTACACGTATGCAAGCATCACAATGTAGATTGGGTATCTACAACAATCGTTAGATCAACGAGAGATTAGGGTGAATGATGTGTAATAAATAGTAGTCGAAATGAGTTATGAAATTTACCATTTACTTGCGTTGTGAAAGTCGATTTTAGATTTCTTTAAAATCCATAATATAATTGGACACCTAAACTACAGGTTGCTTGAATGTAGATATAATAATGATGTAGAACATAAATATATATCAAATTCCACTTCCGCTTTGGCCATATGTTCAATTGGAAGTGAATAAATAAATTGATTCCAATAAAGGTAGTTGATGAAATTGTGTAGGATGTGTTTACGAGACGTTCAAAACATTGCGTTTATGACGAATAATAAAATAAAACCCCAACGCAATAAAATACGAATATATTTCAAAAGATACGACTAATGTTGACAGTTCACGAAAGCCAGGAGTAATTATACACTAATACCGGCAATTTAAGGATTACCTTCTCTACTGCAAACGTGGAAAACGTCACAAAGGGCTTGATAATTTATTGTTTGGTGACCCTTCCCTGAAATCTCAACGTTAGTCGTTCTAATACCGGTTGAACTTATTCTCTTTTCGACTGGTTTATTAAATTTCGCCGGGATGGGAACTGGCGCTGTAAACAGTGTCTCGCTCTATGGTTTTTCTGAATGAACTCGATTCATTCATCATATAGGCTATATAGTGTAGTTGCAGGTGGCAGGAGTAGAATATCTCAGTGAAAACAGTATTTAAAAGCGAGGAAAAACAGATAGACCTATAAAATACAGTAGAAGAAGTTTATCTACCATTATATTCTAGAGCGATGACGATAACAAATAGCCCTATTGTGTATTATGTGAAAATATTTCACCACGAAAAACGTGAAAGGCCGCCTACGGGCCCTTACAAAACCATAGGAACATTTGTTGACGCGTGGAATAGGTTTTACTTCAATTCAAGTAATTTGTAATTGGTAGTTTCCACCTACACGTTCTCTTTTCCGGTAGTAAAACGATTGTTCGATTTTTGTTGTGCGTTGAAGTTTTCTATACCTAGCCTTGCGTTGCTATTGATTACTTCTGTCATTCTTCCCATTTTTTGTAAAAAAAATGATTTCGAATGAAAAAAGTGAAAGACAATTTTAGTGTACTACCGCAGGTATCTACGAAATTTAGCCAAAGATATTGTTTAAATAATACTCAGGCATTTGATAGGAAGTTAATTAAAATCACCAGTTAGGGAGGATAGTATATTTACAGTAATTGATGAGTTGAAGTACTATAGCTAACTTCAGTAATTGTTTTTCTTACTATGTGAAGGTTTCTGGGTAAATAAATATCTTGTTAATAAAGTTGTAAAATGGTGGAGGTGGACCAGTTTGATGTCTTTGATACAAGTGTATCAGCACTGCTTAATATGGAGGAAGAAATCGCGGTACATGATGTTTTATCTATTGTTATCTTTATACTGATAGAGAGGGTGAATAGTACAACTTGGGCCCCTGGTACAAAATTACTCACACACACAAACACAGAAAATATTGATTTTTACCAAAAACGGTAAAAGGAAATTATTGAGCTGATCTTTACTGAAGCAAAACACATATAAGTGATTATGTGAATTTTTTAATCCCATATCCATGCGCAGTTATATATAAACACAAAAATATCTCACGATTCGCACAGAAATGAATTAATATGAGTCCAGTTCTGTTTCATTTAATATGCAACATGATTTCTTGCTCACAGATGTAAGCAAACAAGGCCATTGACCTTGTAACAAGGTCATATATTTTTATTAATTCTTGTTTGAGTATCCCTGTTTACACTATATATGGCTCCACAACTAGAATAAAGGATTACCAGTTTGCTGACTGATATCTAAATCTTGGCATGAGATTAAAATCAATCTTTTTTTTCAGAATTTTCAAGCAGCAATAGAAGAACACATCCCTCTCATTCTGCATCTTGACACTCTTGGAACTGATCTGATCTTGAAAAGTGAGGGAACAGACTGTGTTTCAGTGGAAGAAGAATTGATTGAACTTCATAGATATTGTCGAGAAGTTATTTCAAGACTTGATAAATACCACAAACGACTGTTGAAAATCATGGTAAGATTTGTAAAACTGGTCTTAAGTCTGCTGGGATCAGTAAATTGTATTTATTGTTCAGGTTTACATGTCGTTCTTGTTATTAAGTCATTTATTATACTTTGTCTGAAGAAGCTAGATGTTATGATCCAGCGAAAGCTTACAAAATAAAACTTTTAGCTGTGTGTAAACAAGACCATGTTTTATTTCATTGTACAATTTTATAATTCTTGTTTGAGCATCCTTGTGGCTTACGCTACATACGGATCCACAACTGAAAGAGAGCATAGAGGAAAGATAAACAGTTTTCTACATACACAACTCTTGTTTAATCAATGGACTTAAAAACCAATCTTATGTTTATTATGATATTATACATAAATGCATTCCACTAAGATGCATTCAATTTTAAACCTGATCGTCGTGCCACTTAACTTAGTCATATGGAACCCACTGTTAATGTAGATTTTTAAATAAAGGCACATTAGCTAGATAGCAGGGCTGTGGAGTCGGAGTCCGAGCAAATGTGACAGGAGTCGGAGTCTGGAAAAAATGTACAGACTCCGACTCCTAATATGTTTGAACCATCGAACTGGTTCCAAATAATTCTTGAATATTTTTTTAAATTCAGACCGAGATTAATTAACCTCATTGTTTTTCAAGTTTTGTATTTTGTTTAAACTCTTGAGGTAGTTGTATAGGCCTGATAAATCATGTCAGCACTTGACACTGTTGACAGATCAGCATTACTTATTATTTATTTACTATATTGAATAAAGGAGTCGGAGTCGAAGTTTTATGTACAGACTCCACAGCCCTGCTAGATAGATAACATTTTGTATTTTTCGTCATTTTGAAACATAAAATTTTGAAAACAGCGGTCAGTATAGAAATATATGGCATGACACTAAAACCAACTAATTGATTTATAACATTGCAAGATGCAATGCTGTGACAACCATGACTATTAATTACGAATCCATCCTTGTGTATTGATACTTACTTACAAATGGATCTTCAATTTGTATTCTCTTTTCAGAATGAACCACCTCCCCTTGATTCTTCATTGTTTGAAGACACCGAGCTCTCTCAGATGGATTGGTTCGAAAATTACATGAATGAATCAAGTAAGTTAAAATTGTAAAATGACTAGATTTGCATCTAGTGGTGCCTAGCTGATAACTAACAAATTATAAACCTATTTTGTAGGTTCTTCAAGAAACAGCAGTCCTGGCTTGCTAGATAGAGACCACAGTAATTTGACGACACCAAGGAGTCGTCATAGCGCAAGATTACATGGATCAGCAGGAAGTCATAGTGGAAGGTATGTACATAGTAAACCTTTTAAATGGTCAACGGTCAATCTTATCTGTTGAACTCGTTAGTTAATTGTTCATAAAATTTTAACCAATTTAACCGGTGCTATATTTAAAACAATAATGTGCATTAGGTAATGATTAATTGTGACGGTAATGTACTGCCGCTGCATGTCAGGAGTCAACTCTATATATCTTGGCAAGACAAACTCGTCATTTCAGTATCAGTATTGCCTGATCATCAAGACCCAATGCTAAATGTCGCGCAAATATTCACGAACACAAAATTCAAAAATTATTTTGTTTCGTCAATTTAGAACAATACAATAATAAATACTTAATTTGGCTACATCCGAAGTAGTATTAAAATAAATATTACCAATAAAATATCCACCATTAGAAGTATATAATTACATAATACTGTCATTATTGTTTTAACTTCAAATCTAGGTTTAAGTAAACTTGACTGTAACATTGTCATCCATTTCCCTTGCAGAGCTACCCCAGAGAGCCTTGAATGGGACTTGTATGACATCAGCCAATCAGAGCTGGAAACTAAGGACAACGGAGCGCTGAGTGATGACGCATCCATACCTGGTAAGTCTTTGGCAATGATGATTAATGAATGGAACAGCACCTGACCCATCGAAAAAAACAGGAAATAAAATGTCTTTCCGATTTGGTACAATGAATTGAGTGCTTTAAACAACACCAACTGCTACTGATTGCTAGCAGCACTAGGTGTTGTTATACATCATTCCCTCACAAAAGAAATTGGTGGTATTTCCTTTTGATTAAAAAAGTTTAACATATATAGGTACTTATTACCTTATTTTCTCCTGATTAGGTTGTCCGTGACGCGTAGACTTTCTTGTGATAAATATGATATAGGGAATTCAGTGCAGTTTAAAAATAATAAAAGTGTAAAGGTGACCTGTGACACATGAGAATAATTAACTAATTCATCCGTTCTTTTTTTAGAAATGTCACCACTAGAGACTGCTAATGATGATGACATTCCTTTGCTTCATGTTTCAAGAGATAGTACTGTGATGTCGGAGAGGGTAAGGGTTCCATTCTATATAATATTTGATTCTTCTTGCTTAGAATATGTTTTAAAATTCATTTTTCTTCTCAGCATTCTACTTTCAACAGCAGCAGACGAACACATGATCATTCAACTTCACGAGAATTTGACCTTGGTAAGAATAATTTGACCTTGGTCAAAATGGTCAGAATTGGTCAGAATGAAATATAATTTAATCTCATTTTTTAAGCTTAAAGGCCCTTATAAATAGACTGTATGGCTCTGTTTGTTTAACAAAAATAATATGTGTTATTTTTGCTAATTTTTCTCCTCTTTTCCTCATCTCCGACTCCTCTCGAAGATTGCAAATAATTGCGAAATATCTCTTGAAAATAGTAGTTCGAGAGAGAATAAAAAAGGGCAAGCTCGCTTTCTTTATGAACATCTATTGGCCACTTTGATGTAGCATTCATTTCTTTTGTAAAATACACTGGAAAAAATAACACTCTCCGGAGTATTATTTACTTATTCGCTCGCTTATACAGCCCTTAATTAGTTACTACTAGCCTCAGCAGGTATTAGGAATACAATCCAATGTTTAAGCATCGTTTCTCTCTTTAGATGATATAACTCCTGCTAAGAAATCTCGCACATCACAAGATGGAGCATCTCAACAGAATATCCAGTTCTCGAATGACCTTGATGCGACCTTGGCATGGCTGGATGCGAC
>JAUELA010096955.1:0-10086 GCA_031471845.1 Boltenia villosa | reverse complement strand
GAAACACTAATATACGGAAGGTGCGGGAAACTAGCAATTCTAATTTACGGAAGGTGCATGAATACGGGTATCAAATCAAATAGCAACTAAACACTAACCCTTACCCCAACCCTAACTCTATCCTTCCGTAAATTAGGATTGCTAGTTTCCCGCTCTCCCGCACCTGCCGTCAATCAGTGTTTCGATTCCCGCTTTTCCGTCTTCCGTAAATTAGTTCTGGCCATATGTTAGCAGTAATATACGGATGGTTACCTGTATTGCCTAATATTGCCAATGCCATGTCAATATTTACTATATCGAAAATCATGCCGAGACGCATCGTCATATGCTACTTATTGCCAACGAATGGGACCTAAAATAGATATCTAAGTTACTCTAATTCAATCACGATGTTCTGCGAACACGATTTCAAACGTTCGCACATAAACGTAAAGTTAATAAACCAATTTTATGGTCACAATGATTAATATGTTAAATTGAAAAGGCTAAAGGGCAAAAGGTAAAACATATTGATTGTATTATCAGCAAATGCATCTAATTTTCACGTTTTGATGCCTATTTACTTTCAAGCTATCAATGATATGAAATCAATTTTAAACGTATGAATGTGCCGTCCAACTTGTATCTGGCCAGTAACTTGTAGCATGAACATCAAAATTCATTTAGTGTCATTATTTTTGCAGTAATAACGAAGAACGACACGAAATCTGGGAATGACAAGCATCCTACTGTTGTCCAAGAATATGTATGCACAACTGTCCCGACGAGAAATATCGAGTAAGTTGAAAAAATAGATCAATTCCTTGTACATATACATGTCCCTGTCCGTGTTTTGAATCACGGACATTTGCAATGTACATTCAACCAACGGAAATTAAGCCAATTTTGCAATGTACATTCAGCCAACGGAAATTAAGCCAATATTTGCAGGGGGACATTTAGCCAACATTCAAAAAATTATATCCTATTTTTTTCTTTGTGTGTCCCTTACCCGAATTCTAACTCTAACCCCAACCTTAACCCCCCCTACAAATATTGGCTAAATGTCGGTTGGCTAAAAACGTCCATTGGCTAAATGTCCGGATACGACTGTTTTACATCAAATTATCTGTTGCAAGTAAAATATTACCAACCCCATGTATGGAACTTATTATCTGGGTTGTCGACATTCTAACATGGCTTGAAATCAAAACGAGACACCTTCTGAAATGGATTCAATAGAATATTTCACCAGCAGTTACCATCAAAGTAATCTCATTACATCATCCAAGGCTGGCCACACCAACCTCAAAGATTTGCTTTAAAAATGAATCCAAATGTATTTTGTTGAATGCAAAACAAACGAATTTTCAAGGCAGCGATAACCCACACATTGTCACAAGATAAACAATTTAATATAATTCCTTATCCTTAACTATGCGACATGTCCAATGACATTAGACCAGGGGTGGGCAAACTACGGCCTGTGAGGTGTTTTGTGCGGCCCGCAAACTTCCTCGTAAGACTATGTCAATTTGTGTGGTCCAGACATTTTTGCACAGAAAAACGCGTTTAACAAGACTACAATGATATAGAGAAAAAAAGTTTGCCCACCCCTGCATTAGACGATTATATAATTAATGCACAGTCTATAAACCCCTACCTGTGATCATGTATTTTTATCCTTATTGCCCGACTACAGTGAATCTCACACCTCCAGTGATTTTTGGTCCAGACCACCTAAAACTGCAAAGCTCTGTTTAATTGGATTAATTGTTTTGCAGGCGAGTGGGATGCAGGAACAGTACGTGATGCAACGATATTGCAATAACTCTGCACACTCTGACTCACAAACCAGCTTCTATTATGAAAATATTTCATTTTTTTATTTTCTTTTACTTTATATGTTTTGTGTTTTGTTTTATTCTGTAAATATAGATTGATTCATATTAAGAATCATAATTGTACAGAAACTACTGACATTCACTTCGTAAAATAGAGTATTTCAGGATGTCCTATCATGAGTATAATCGCAGACTCCGTGCGTCTGTGGTTATAGGAACTTTGTGTCACAATTCTGCCTTATAAATAGCTGCATACGCGTCCAACTTTGCATTGGTTGAAATCCCAGTATTTTATGGTATTCTTCTTTATTTTGATACAAAGTAAACAACGACGATTGTAAAGATCGTTGATGACGGTTTTCTATTGTCAACATAAAAAATAAACAATTAAATAATATGCCACACGTTTACGTATTAAACTATTAACATAAAATATACTTACTGACTATTCGTGGCAGTTTAAACAACTTAAATTTATAATCATAGCCTATTAATTGTATTTAAATAACCTATAGATAAACCCAAAATATATCAAATCAGGAAATGTAAGTTAAGAAATTGACGGTTCTACTGCTTGTACTCAACTGAAGTAACGGCGGAAGGGCGAATAAAGGACAAATTAGTTATACGTAATATGACGCGCTGCACGCATAACTGCGTAATGAAATAATGTAATTTAGGACATTTAAAAATAACAAATTTGACCATTTCAACACAAAGTTAAAAAATTGGCATATTCGTATTTACAATGAGTATGATGCAATTGGAAAGATGTGTGTGGCGATGCATTATGCATACTTTTACACTAGGGTGGATCTGCAGTAAAATTGACGGAGAATTGCCTATTTACGAAGTAAAACTACGCAAATGCTGATTTGAAAATAAGCACAACGGTAGTTCTACTTTGCAAATCAGCATTTGCGTAGCTTAACTTTGTAAATAAGCAATTCTTCGTCAATTCTACTGTAGATCTGCCGTAGTGTGAAAGGGCCATTAGTTTTATGATAGAGCTATGGTTTCCATCGGGTATGGTAAAGAATATTCCACGACGTTTCCCGGTCGCACTTTCCCATGTTTTAATAAATCCTTCAGTTTTTCTCCTTCTAGTAGTATCTTTCTGAGCTCTGTTTTTGTCTGCCACAGCTTTTGCAGACTTCCTATGAGCAGTGCCGCATAAACCATTAGGCAAACAAGGCACATGTCTTAGGGCCAGCCAAAAATCCAGGCCACAAAAAATCAGTAAAAAAATCAGTTGGTGAGGGGTGAATATCTGTATTTTTATGCAACTTATCAAAATATGCCTTAGGGCCAGCAGAGCCTTAATCCAGCACTGCCTATGAGCAACAAAATCTAGTTTGAATCTTGTGTAGCGTGGTAAAGGCATCAGCACTGATGAGTGTACACATCCGCAGCAACAATATCATAGCCAATGTTGCTTCCGGGACGTGACTGTTACCGTGCAATTCATCACCCGACCATTAATCATGTTGTCTTCTAATATGTTATGTCACAATTTTGTGCTAAAATTTTATTGCGGCAATATCAAGTAATATCAAATGATACGCATAAAATGGTGAAAGGATGTGATTGGCGGAAATGTGAACGGGATATGACGTGTCACGTTTCAATTGGTGAAGGTAGACGTCGGTTACATAAGGCACTTCAAAATATAAGAGCCAATTTCAATATGGATGGTATTCCTTTTAATAATAACCTTTAATAATAACCTCAACATGAAAGCCATGTTCCATCATCTGGTGCTTAGTAGCTCAAGTTATTCAAGAATGTTAGATTTTTTCTTACGAAAGACTATGTTATATAGTGCCAACGAATCCCGGGCATTTAGCCATCATTTGTGACGTCATAACAGAGGGGCATTTTACCAACATTGAAAAAAATTTCTTTGTGTCTCACTAACACTAACCCTAACTTTAAGATCTAATTTTTTGAATGTTGGCGAAATGTCGGTTGCCTAAATGTCCGGATACCAGTGCCAACATCTTATCTCGACAGAAAGCGCCCTGTTGTGGAGCAGAAGAACAAAAGGAACAATTTCTTAAGCAGGCAACAGTGGTAATGATAACACCAGATAGGAGATCTTCTTTTTTAATTGGCCGGATGTTATTACCATCAACGTTTTGCGCATTCTGCGTGGCGAAACCTGGTTATTACTCGAAGACACTAGCAGATTTTGCGGTCAGGATATATACACAAAATAATTAATTCGGATCAATATTATTAGTCTCAACTATACCGTCATATTTATAAATGGTGAAAATTACCTCTTCAACGACCACAACCTTCAATCTAACATAATTACCAATTTGTAAGATGGCTAATAATAGGTTGGTCTAAATTTCTTAGAAAAGTTTATGAATCTTTCCTAGGTAAGTTCTTTCTCACAACGTTTCATATTATTATCCGCTCACGACGCCAATGAGAAGAACAGTTCAACAGAGTAATAATTATATTTCCACGTTCTGAAACCGTACGCTTATAATCGAGAGTGTCACAACAATTCGTAAGAACAAACAAAAATAAATATAAACTCGTATGAAATAATCGAATGATGTACCATGGATAAATACGAAGCGTCGAAGTGAAACAAGTTATTTTGGCGAATTGAATAATGCGAAAGATTTTCATACTTTCTCATTGAGGACTCCGGAATCACCGACAGAAATACTTTGTAGTTTAGGCATAGAAGGTGAAGTGGTATCCATCCGAAGTTGAAATGATGGTGATTATAAGTCTCCAATCAATTTGTACATAACGGTCTGTTCGCAACCACTGTAGATCCGAACTTTTCCACTTTACCAACAAATTCATTGCGTTGTGTACGAGAAAGATACCACGAAACCAAGGCAACTAGGGTTTCGATGTCACATAGGCCTATTTACCTGGCCTAGTTATAGAACGATAACATGTAGAAACATATATGACGTGCTGTAATGGCTTCGGGAAAAGATATCAACTACAAGTTGTTTTTGCATGGAAGTACATGAAAATGTTGGTTAAAGTTGGTTTTATGACGTCGTGGAAGGCAGAAATGTTGTAACTGAGGAGCAGAAACATGGAAGTTATTGCGATCAATAGAAATCTGTGATGGATTAGTATACAAGTTGAATTAAGATTATAGCATCAACATAAACATTAGAGGTGTTTTCATGTGATGACACCAGATTTGAAAGGCAAAATCTTATATATAATTTATGACAGCAATATATATTTGTATAATGATGAATTGAGTTCGGTACCCGGACATTTGGCCAATGGACATTTCGCCAGAGGACATTTGGCCAATATTTGCAGGGGTGGACATTTGGCCAACAATAAAAGAATTATATATTATGCTAAGAGTTAGGTTCCAGGGTATGACTCAAGGTAAGGGTTAGAGTTAGGGTCGGTGTCAGCTTCGTTCAGGGTTAGAATGGTAAAGTTCAAATTTTCGAAAAAATGTTGGCCAAATGTCCCATTCTGCGGCTATTGGCCAAATGAACGGGATTCCTTGAGTTCGTATGGAATTGAATTAAAATTGTATAACTGAATCATACAACGTTATAGTTCAAGATAGTCATATTAACTCGCATATCACTGGTAAAGCTCATAAGTTCGGGACCGTATTTTTCCGTAAGTTATACATACCTTCATAAAATTTTCATATCCTGGCAGTGCAAAAAAATATCGTATCGTAAGTTTGTATCGCACTAAATACGAACTATAATGTAACAAAAAGTTTACTTCCAGCCGTCGTTTCTATGGTGCAGTGTTGATAAAATAGAAGATACGGTTTCATCGTTTCGTCTTAATTCAAAATAATTGCATATTGTATATTACTTTTATTTTATTTCAGTCTTTATGAAACTCAAACATTAAAAATTGAAATGCATTTTGCTGGGATGCTATTATTGGTGTCAATGGCACTTAGTGCCCGTATTGAAGCGCATGGACATGCTGGTTTGTATTCACAAGTTTGTCAATACTGTAAAGACCAAGAATCGATTATTCAGCCAACTGTTAGCAGCGTGGCCCGCATAGGCAAGGCCGGCCCGCGTGGGCCACCTGGGATTCAAGGAGAGCCTGGGGTGGTTGATTATACTAAAGTGAATGAAGAAATGTTGATACAACTTGAAGGTTGTTTTTTTTTCAGTAAGAAGATGAAAATAAGAATGTTCTGCTAATCTCAATATTGTTTTGAGAACGGTCCAGGCCAAAATTGGGATTGGGTTGGGGGCTGTTGGAGGTTATTTGGGCCTTATACATATTTCTATAACTTGCTTCTTTAATAAATGTCCACTCATAGGCAAGAAATATTCAAACGTCTTTTTAGAAGTATTCTAAAAGATGATCGAATTCCATATATATATGATAGATGAGATACAATACATGGAGTTTAAAATATGTGATTAATTGTTGACGCAGAAACCGAATCCAGAATCGACGAAAAATTGAAGATTTTATCACAAAAGATGATGACGAGCCGAAAAGGTATGTTGATCTGGATCAGGCCACTTTGTAACAAATAAACAACTCATGAATCCCGTATATTTAGCCAACGGACATTTAGCCAATGGACGTTTAGCAAACGGACATTTAGCCAACGTACATTTAGCCAATAGTTGCAAAAGTGGACATTTAGCCAACATTTTTTTTTCGAGTTTTTTTTTTCCAAAAATGTTTTTTTCGAAAAAAAAAATCTTAAATTATTATTTTTTTGAAAATTTTTTCTCGTTATTTTTTGTTTCAAAAATTGAACCTCGCCATCCTAACCCTGACGCTACCACCACCCATAAACCTAACCAGAACCTGAACCCTAACCACCAATCCTAACCATAATCCTAAGCCTAACCCTAACCACCAATTCTAACCCTAAACTAACCCGAACCCTAACCCTAACCATAACCTGAACCCATATCCTAACTCTTACCCTGGCCTAGAGCCTAACTCTAACCCTAAGATATAATTTTTGAATTTTTTGAACAAAAAAAGTTGACTAAATGTCCACCCCTGCATATATTGGCTAAATGTCCGTTGGCCAAATGTCCGTTGACTAAACGTCCACTGGCTAAATGTCCATTGGCTGAATGTCCGGATACCACAACTCATACATCACGTGGTAATACACTTGATTATGATATACTTAAATACGTGACTTTTCTGTAGACCTCGGTAAATATATATATATATTTTGATTGATGCATCATATTTCCCCTCGGATTCACCGGAAAGTCGTAGCGGGCTAATACATGGGCTCATTGTGCGACCATGCCGGTTTGCGAGCATGCTGAACTTAGATAGCGGAGGAAAGCCCGTTCAAAACCGTGACCAAGGTCGAGTGAAACCGCTCTGTACCGACGAGGAGTTCAGCGTCCCCAGTCACGTCAAGGGTGAACACGGCATATAATGAAGTGAGGTGATCAACAAGCATGCAACATCGTGTAAGACGCACGTGCAGGTGAAGCCGAGTTTCTAACCCAGAACTTCTATGTGAGCATAGATTACTACGTGGATCGTATGTTGATCTTCACCTGAGAGTTACTCGGTTCTGCGCTATTGCAATAATCCTTCGCGAATGCGATCACCCTCAAATGTACAAAAAAGCAGTCGTTCAGACAGTCTCGGGTGATTTTTTTGCATTCGAGGGTGACCACAACCGCGAGTAAGCCCTGTAAGTCGACGCAGTGACGTAACGTGTATTGTGCAACCAGGTCGCCCCGGGCGCAAAATTTTAAAGAAAAGTAATAATAAAATTGTACAAATTCTAACCATGTGACTCTGGATAAGATTGAGTACAGTATACTAGTATTTTACTACATCAGAATTATCTTAAAATTTGCACCGGGCGCTGGCAACCCACGCTACTCCACTGAATCGACGTCAGCTAATTGAGCGCGATACATGTAAAAAGCTTTACTGGCACAATACCGGTACCGTACCGGTTAACTTATGGAATGGATTCTGCCAGTCTTTGATTTTTCTTCTCGGAACGCTCTCAGCAGTCTCCAATGCTTCAATTATATCCATTCTACTTCGTAAATGTTACTCAGCCTAAAATGTTACTCAGCCTAACATGCACTAACTTGAATGTCACTATGACAACACTCATAGCAACCAAGCTAAATCGAGAATTAAAATTATAAGAAACGTTTACCTGAATCTAGTTTCATCTTATCTTTTGCATACGGTTTAATCAGTACATTTAATGTGAGTTTCCACAATCACAGTTTAACTCAATCGACCGCTTAAACCGAGCAGAGTTTCTGCATTCGACCCTAAGAGGCACGGCGAAATTGACACATAAAAGTAATTTACAAGCTCTAAACAATTTCGTAATCAATGCTCACCATTTTTTCATTACATATACTTGGATCTCACTGCAAAATGAACAGAAAACATGAACAAAGATGGCGTCTTGTCACACATCGTACGATTCACTCTATATTATTACGTCATAGACCTTTTAAAATAATCCAAAATCAACGTGCGTAACTTAATTTCTCCACGTTTGAATTTCTACCCGGTTAACGTCGCGTTTTTGAAATTTAAATTTTCCCTTTTTTGTGCATTAATATATTGTTTGCGTATTAAAAATTATAATTTGATTAAATTGGAGGCCGAGGGTCGAATCATCCCATACCTTGCTCCTCGGGCTTTGACGGCATACGGCCCTTTCACAACGTTATAGCTGTACTGATGGAATCCCAGACATTTAGCCAACGGACATTTAGCCAATAGTGGCAGAAGTGGACATATTGACAAATTTTTTTTTCGAAAATTCTTTTTCAGAAAACAAAAATTGAGATTTTTTTTCGATTTTTTTTTTCAAAAATGTAACCTAACCATACTAACCCTGAAGCTACCACTACCCTAACCCTAACCCACAATCCTGATCCTAACCCTTAACCTAACCCTAATATATATAATTTTTGAATTTTTTTGAAAAAAAAAATTTCGAAAAAAGGGTTGGCTAAATGTCTACCCCTGCAAATATTGGCTAAATGTCCGTTGGCTAAATGTCCGTTGACTAAATGTCCGTTGGCTAATTGTCCGGATACCGTACTGATGTGATGCATGCGTTTTTTTTTTTTTTTTCAATTTTCATTTTTTTTTTAACATTGAAGTTAAAAATTTCGATGGAGTAATTTTGCCTGGACACGATTCCGTACTATCTTCTATTAACTCCATACTCTGGTGGCTGTGGGTCCCCATCGTGAGGTTTTCGCCAATTTTTACAATAAACCCAGTATTTTGATCACTCCAGGCTGTGAGTTGGTCCACAAGTTCGATGCCAAAGTCTGGAATGGCAGTGGAGGATTGTTCATGATTTATCCAACTCGGACGGAAGAGGGACTCGAAGTGTATTGTGACCTCACAACTAACGGCGGAGGATGGACGGTATGTCATAATTATTAAAAAACGCTTTCTTTGCAGAATTTACTTATTTGGCACATATTTACCACCTTGGTACACCCTGCCTACATACCATGTAAGCACATATCTCACAAATATATCAGTAGATCCAAAGTCTCGTTAATATGCTTGTTATTGGAGTTAATCCTAAAGTTTCACGTTCTTATTTCTTCATTTGTGTTGAAGGTATTCCAGCGACGCATGGACGGATCGGTTGATTTCTATCTGGGCTGGGATGATTACGTCAACGGGTTTGGTGAGAAGAATAAGGAATTTTGGATGGGTGAGAGTTGTTTTGTAACTCTAATTTCATGTAGGAATATATATTTTTTATTCTAGTGTACATTATACATCCCTTACTTCTTCCAACATTCCTAACCCTCTGGTGTGTCTTACAGGGCTAGAATCGATCCATCAACTGACCACGGGAGGCGCTTGTGAACTAAGAATAGATATGGAGGATTGGGAAGGCAATAGCGCGTACGCACGCTATGGGTAACTATATTTGTTATTAGAGGAAGTGGATTGATGGGGTGTAAAATGCTGTCAGTAATATGCTTCTAATAATACTTATATTTTGTTCAGTCACTAGAATGATATTTATATATTGCCAAATCCCATTCAAGCTGATTATTAACTCTTGAAAACCTAGTTCAATCGTAGGTATCACATCCCTCTCGTATTCAGTGATTCCAGCATCTTCCTCCTAGATTGAGAACCTTTTCTAATAGCCATATGTATCGTGGTTGTTTTAGACCTGTAGGGAAATTGATGCGTTTAATTCTACTTTTTTCCTGACATGTCACAATGGACATAACTGGGGTTGAATATATAAACCCTCTCTTTTTTATTG
>JAUELA010096844.1:0-10086 GCA_031471845.1 Boltenia villosa | reverse complement strand
TACATACAAACATATTAACGCGGTATTCCTTGAATTCCAAGCATTGAACCATAATTGTGCTAACTGTTTCCCAATATAGCTCCATATCTGAGAACCACTCTTGCTTCGCCAGTGATTATTTTGAGCTTATTTAGAGCTTCGAAAAATAGAATCACAAGCTGTTTATTTGTGTTTTGTCTCAACCGTATACTTGAGACTGTAAGAAAACATAATTAACATCAATTTTGAGCAATATGAGACTTGTGATCGATTTGTGATGGCATCTACGGCTCCTTTCATCTTCCGACGCGTGACCAATGTATTTTTTCGTGCTATTTTCGAACCGTATATTTATCTGACATTAGCATCGTAACGGTCAGTTGTATAGGGCACTCTGCCGTGTGTAGGTAGACAGTAGAATCGAGTTCGGCCAAGGTTTAGTTACGAGTCTGTAACAAGCATAGATATAGCATAGAAATCGTCTTTATGTAGCTAACAGTTTATTTCATAAGCTTTATTGAAATATAATATTTTGTTTCTTCACCAAACGCATGTCAGATATCTGTACAAAGAAACATATTCAGTGATAATTGGATTAATATACAATCATTGTGATTATTTGTTAGTGGTCTACCAAACCAGGTTTTGTACCATTCAGGAATTGAATAATTCTTGTTCGAGTTATGCCCCTTTCACACTACGGTAGATGTACGGTAGAATTGAAGAAGAATTGCTTATTTACAAAGTAAAACTACCGTCCTGCTTATTAGCAAATACGAATTTGCGTAGTTGTAAATAGGCAATTCTTCGGGAGTTCTATCATAGATCTACCGTAGTGTGCAAGGGGATTAGAGTAGATGTGGTAGATTCAATTGTACTTGCTAAACTACTACACGGGTTATTTAATAGATAGAGGTAGGAATAGCCTAGAATTTGATTCAAGGGACGCTTTTAAGAGCCTACAAAAGCTCTGAATATAACTTTTTGTTGATTTTTTTTGTTCCAAAATTTTATCCATGCACCTAAAAGAAGATTAAGCCATCAAGTTGTAGATTAAATGAACAGAAGTTTTAACACATTAATACAGCATATTATAGTTGACCGTCGCTCACTTCTTTTCAATGTTAAACTTCTATGTTTATGAGCGAAGATTTCTCACAAAGTTATTAGGTTTCCTACAGAAGTCATAGAATCGTTGTGAATACATTCAAAGTTATGAAGCTTTTCCATGTAATGGTTCACTTGAGTATTATTATGTGTGATTGTACGTATATAAATTAATATGGAAATGTGCCGAATTATATTCTGTAGACATATAGTTATTTCGCGAAATATATCATCAAATTGCCTACGCTATGATCAGTGACCTCTCAAGAATTCACGTTCTCATAGTTCGAATCAAATCTGTCACGAAATCTGGACACGTATATTGTAGATGAAATCAATCTCAATTTGAATGGAATATATTTCATTAATTTCTTAATATTGGTTGATTTTAAGCCTAAATAGTTAGAACTATCTGAATTTGAATGTGCTGTTGCTAGTGGTTGCTGTCAAACTTATTAAAAGTAAGGCCATGCAGTGCGTGGATTTGTCAGAGCAGTTAATATTCCGGTTTCAGTCTAAAGAAATCCGTATAGAGATGAAAGAAATGTATCACTTAATATCGCCGTGTGTGTATAGGTGAAGGAAATTTCTACCACGGAGGTAGCTATACCCCTAGAGCAGGGGTGCACAACCTTTTCGCTATTGCCGGCCGCGTTACAGACTTTATTTTCATTAACGATCGCCAGTGTAATCAAACAATGGTGACTATTTTAAGTTGTAAATTGCAAGTTTTTCATACCCTCTTTCAAATGAATCTAGACTGAACCTTTTATGTAAAGTAATAAAAAATATGAAAATTTTCCCAAGAGTTGTGCAGATTGGAAAAATTAAATAAGTTGAAATTATGATAACCTAACTTAATGTACATGTGCACGGCAGCATAGGGTATTATCTACGGCCGCAGGTTGTGTATCCCTGCCCTAGAGTCTAAGCCTAGACAACCAACGAAAGTGACAGTCTTGTTGATATACCTGAAAAATGCCAAAACTTTCGCGTGCAATTATTTGATTATTCCATTTCGCTTGATAGCAAGGGAATCATTTACCAGATTATAAAAGTGATATGAGGTCATCTATCACGTCCGAACATCTTGTCCCTCCCCACAGCGAACTCCCTAGACCCTTGGGCTAACTTCACGCCCTCCCCCATCCATTTGTTCTGGGTTAAGATACACCCATTACGTCATAAGTTAAATGACATCATAATGAACACCAATGAAGAGTACGAATTGGCCATAATAATTTCCGTATGAGGTTTCATATCTCACAGCACGCAACAGGTTTCCGTAGCATATTGGCGTGCAAGGAAATTGTCGAGCGGAAATACTTTCTTTGACGCGAGACATATGATCTGACGTATAGAGTTGCAAAACGCATTTATTTGGTCATAATGCTTTTTAAAGAATTTGAATATCGCAATTTAAACGACAAAGAATGGCAATAATCTTTTGATAACGAGTAACCTCATCATTTAATACTTCAAAATGAACTCACAATCGAAAATAAATTTTGTAGCCGTCCCAAAACGATAACGATACGGAGGACAGAGTCAGTAAAAAGATTATTGTATTGGAAATTCATATAAGTAAACAAGTTACGCGTTCGTTTTATTCCTTCAAGTTATAAAATCCTGCTATTCTAATAAATTATTTTTGCCGGGTTTAAACAACTCATCATCGTACTAACGTACACTCCAGTCTTTGAGACCAAATATTTTTCACGTGAAGCGCCAAAGGCACGCGAAGTTATCGCCTTCGAAGCGAAAATTCCAAACGAGAAAATTTCGCGAAGCGAAGTTCATATTGAAAAATATAAATCGCATAAATGTAATTTATGCTTAACTCTTTATTTGCACGTGTTCTCTTCGCTATACATGTACGTTCGAGCGAAGTCAATCGGACGAAGTATGTTTGAGCGAAGTTTTTCCACCCGCAATCGATGAATTACTTTTACGGGCATCCCTAATTTACGGAAAGCGGTAATCGAAACACGAATTTACGGAAGGTGCGGGAAACTAGCAATTTTAATTTACAGTAGTTTCGGGAATACGGGCATCACCAGACGAGCGCCTTATCCAGTCCCCCACTCTAATTACACCTCCAACTTTATATTTTCATTGTGAGCATTATGACCTATCTTGGTTCGGATCCAACTAATTCTTTCTTCATTTTTCATATTTTGAGCCAGAAACGACGGAAATTTCTTTCTTTCGCAATAAAAATGTCACGTGATCACTGCATATTGCGTGCGACGATTCGTAATTCCGCAAATATTTCGTTTCACGAATGACGGGCGCATTTCTCACTCTGCTTACAACTAAAGCGATCAGGTAACCTCGCCTTCGTATCATTTCCTTTTAAATTGAGGAAAAAAATCAAAAAATTGAACCAACCGCTCAATTTCCTCTTGAAAAAGATCCATTTCAAACTTCGACACCTGGCCAACAGTAGAGGTTATCTCATAAATACCTTTGATATCATTCTTCCGGATGTTTTTATGATTTTTTGAAACATTATTTGAACCTTTGCACGAAAGGAATATACGATTACAATAACCTATGTCGCTATTATTGTCTTCTCTTTCAACTATCCATAAAATGAAGAGATATTTATTTCCTTTCTTCCGATATAGTAGGTGGATATGTTTCATACGCAATATCAAACCAAACAAACATCTCACCAATTACCTAATTTCAGACTCCCATTCTCCCCCCCATTAAACGCCCACTCGAGGCGAAATTATATCGACAGAAAACTTGAACTTACGCATGTGTTTTGCTTGTCTGATTTTTGTCTATTGCTACATTAATGCCGGCAGAATGTAGAACCTAAATTCAAAATAAAATATTTTATATTTGTTATTGTATTCTAGAGTAATGACCCATATTATATCTCTTTAATCTATCTCTGAAAGGTATGACGTAAAAATTACATTGTATGACGTAACGTTACGACGTAAAAATTACATTGTGTGACGTAATCTTTGCTCATTGTCAATGCAAATGACGGCTTAAATATGCATTTTGTTTAACTTTGTGTATTTTTGGTACGTACCCTGTATTTGAATACGAATTACCGTAAATTTCCATGTATAATACGCATTATTTTCGGCCGAAATCTCATTTTGGGGGTGCGTTATATGCATGGGGATCAGGATTTTTTTTGTGTACTCTTCACAGAAATTTACTGTATGTTTTTGCTTCATTCAAACAATTGACTTGCAACTGAAATATGAGGTAAAACCTTGGTAAATCAACGAACAAAACTTTTGTACATAAATAATATTGTATGCTTGTGTAAATTTCACATAACACGTTGCATAACGTTACTTGGGCACGTTTCCCTCATTTATCATTGCCAACTAAGAATTTATCATATTCTTGGTTTGCTTCCAATAATTCGCTTGCAAATAGTAGAAGTTGCCAAGTACGTTTTCAGTTTATTTGCAAGAAAAATACATTATTATTGCTAAGTGTGCACATGTATTCTATTTTCTTTTAAATAGTACAAGCAGTGTGACGTGATGATTAATATTTCTCTGAAATTGTGACGTCATAAGGTACAAACTTAGCGCGGGAAAAGCAAGGTAGGTATCATGTTGAATTATGCAAAATGGTTCTTGTAAATCTGTCTCCTGTATTGCGTATGTTTAATTTTAAAATGGGATTTTTGAAACTCTAACAAAATCAAACAGAAATATGCGTGTGGTTGTTACGTAACAGTACTGTTTGTTTTGTCATAACTTGTAACTTTAAGAGAGGAAATGTAATAGTTTTAACGCAGAAATGGCACTCCTCTCTCCTCGTCTATTATTAAACTTTCTGCCGGAGATTTTTTCAGAAAAAAAGCGTTTTGTTTGCTTTTACCTATAAATTGTTGCGCTCTTGTTTTCACGGACGCATTTCAACGTATTCAGTTTACAGATATCGCAGTTCTTGTGGATAGATCGGGAATATTTTAACAGCTCTACCGTAAAATATTTACTAATTTTCTGTAAACTAATATTATTTTTGTCGATATCTAGACGAATAAGGATATATATTGCTTTGTACAAAGCTTAGATTTGAATTCAACAATTCATACTTTGACCTCGAAAGAAACTTTCCATCGTTCCGGCAAACTGAAGCTCCAAAACCCGCAGAACTTGCTAATTACACCGACCTCTGGCGAAGATACAAGATCATTTGCAAGTAAATATACTGCACTTCCGAGCTTGAGACTTTACCAAAGTTTGAAGAATATCAGATTTTGGAGAATTTCTGAAATCAAATCATGGAAATACTGAAAATTTTTTGGTTCTTCCTGTGCCTTCTTGGAATCTGTTCCGCATTTCCTTCCGGATCTCTCGGAATTGAAGAAGATTCTACTGAATTTACGGAACAAAGAAACTTGGAAGAGAATGAAGATGAAACTGTAATTGATCCAAGATTGTAAGTTAAATTTTATTGATAAATTTATAATAAAGTTTTTCCTGTAAATATATAAACATGGACGGGCGATTCCGGAGTTTAGTATCTGCAATTTGAAGTAAACAAAACTCCTTACAGAACAACCATATATAGCAAATTGTTTGTTAATTGTAATAACTGAACACTACCTACCGTGTCTGCCCTCTCCATCCAAACCTTAAAGAGAAAGGGTTTCGAGAGAGGGTTTCGAGGGTTATGTTAGAATCATTAGATAGTATTTAGCGATTTGTGAGTAGTTTCTATCATCAAAAAATTACCGGGAAATGTTTTTCATCGATTTTTTAAAAAAGTTTAGATTTGATGAATTGTAAACAGAAGCAGCAGATCTCCCTCTGTCCCACTTTGCTGGTCATTGGACTGATAAAAAACAAAATCATATAAAGATATAAAAAATGTTATTCTTCACCTGATATGTCACAAATAATCGATGACGATAAAGTAAAATTAGTATGTACTAAAAACTTAGGTAGACATGATTGAAGAGTGTTTGCAGATAAATTCTGGTTTGAGTTTTGATGAGCAATTCGGTTAAAGTAAAGTCTAATATAAACTTTCATTCATATCTATATCGAATTATTACAAGAAAAAGTATGTGTAAATCGCCCATTTGGTCGTTTAAAGCTGAAAAGGGATAAAATGAAAAAGTCACCTGAGATGTTAGTGGTTGATGAAACTGGAAGTGGCAAAACAGGCTTGCTTAGCTTGTCGAATATACGATTGCGGGTTTGCAATGAAAGTGAAAGAGCATGTTAAGATGATTATTTTATTTCACAATTTGCGACGAGATTTCAAAAATGACACCTTACGAAACCTTAAACGTAAACACTGAGTTCATCCATATTTAGATTCAATCGCCAACTTGCCTATCTTTTTATATTCCAGTTTCTTCGAGTCGCTTTAAATCGTTGACTTCAAAATCCAAATGAAACTTAACGAATAACTTATGATCCCATTCTTTATGACGTCACATACAACTTTATGCTTTACCCTTTATTATTGAATATTGACCTGGTTTGAATGGAATCGTCTCCCGGGACAGTTTTCTGATAGTCCCCTAGGTCGAAACATATTATTAATTCAAACGATTAAGAATTCCTTTAGATAGAGTTAAATAGTCATTTTATAATACCTAACTGATAAAAACGAAAACATATATACAGCGATGAAACTAGAAAAGTTGAAAAACGGACTGAAATTGGCGAGTCTAGTTTAAAATTTTACGAGCAAGCAAAATGTTAAGGTATATTTGGTTGAATCCCTTATAAGTGCACAGAATCATTCAGCACATGCTGGCATATCACGAAGCCTATATTTCACGTGTCATATTTCCAACGTTCGATCAAAACGTGGAAATATTTCTCATATTTCGTTTCAATATTTCTTTTGAACGAGAAATCGACACCGCCAAATTTTTCTTTGGCGTTCTTAGGTTACTGTTATTCAACTCTATATTAAATGTGATATTCCGGCCTGATTACGCTTCAAAGTTGCACGAAAACGAAGATAAAAATAAGTGAATACCGTACCTGTCAACCTATAGAAGTTAAAACCGTATTCTAGACTAGACAAATAGAAGCGTTTAGATACTAGGGCTGTTAATTTATTTCATTTTCATAAACGGTTAACTGGTACAAAATCTTACCAGTCAACCGTTAATTATATACTTCAAATGCCATGTATTTGAATGCTTATATTTATTGGATACGACTTCATATTAGGCCAAGTTATTTATTTTTCTTTGTATTGTTCATGTTGATGAAACAAACCAACCACTATTTGAACGTTGGAGTTAATTTTGTCCCGGCCCAACATCATTATTTGCGCGACGTTTAGCATTTGCTCTTGATGATCGGCAATGCTGATACTGAATTGTAGAGTTTGTCTTACCAAGATATTCAGCACTGATTCCGAACAAGCAGCAGCAGTACATTGCTGTCACAATTAATCATTATGTAATGAGCATTATCATTTTAAATGTAGCATCGGTTAAATTGGTTAAGATGTATGAACGGTTATCCAACGAGTTCAATAGATAAGGTTAAAACTGTTTACCATTTAACAGCCCGAATAAAGACATTAAAAACCGTATAAAAATTATGATATGATCTATAACAAATACTATCGGTGGCGACAAAAGACTTGAATGAGATGCAATGTGCACGGATGCATTGTTGATAACAAAATTTCAGATTCAATTTATTTGATCGATGACGTAGTGTAGTGTATTCAAGTATGTATTGAATAAATAATATCACGCAATAGCCAAAAGAAACAAATGCACCACATTAAAGTTTATACAATAAAGTTATAACAATGACAGTTAATTACTATTAGTTAGAATGTAGAATATCTTCAGAGTTCAGAGCTATACTCGCTTCTGTATATCTCAACCATCAACACGGGATTATTCTAATTATTCAGCATTTTTTTCTCTCAATATGGCTGTATAACACTTAAATAAGGCAAAAAACGGATAAAATACGGGTATTCGGGGAAAAGTTCTCCAGGGAAATTCGTGGTATAGAACAGTGATAGATTTTTTTCATTTTAAAGGTATTCGACAAATTGCGTTTTTGGCAATGATAATTAATGATAATTTTTACTAAGTGCATTTCTATTAGTGGACACTTGAAGAAGTTGATAAATGTGTCGGCTAGTACAGAGACTAAAACCTGGCAATTGAAAGTAGGTAAGATACAGTAACCGCCATTTTACATCGCTGGTACAGAATATTTCATAACGTGTGCAATGTGCATGCTCATGCAATATAGACATTTAAACGTAAATTTAAACGGTCCTGCTTTTGTTACGAAGGTAACGAACGATATTTTCCCATATGTTTTAAAATTCCAAAAAATATTTTGAAAAAATTACACGTTGATCGGAATTGTTTATTCTCACATTCTTTTCACGAGAAAAGCTTAATAAATCTCTAAAAACGTCATTTATCGCATCATCAATGACGTCATGGCAACGATCTATTCATTTTTAAATGTTCAGACATATGGCAAATCCAATCGACCCAAAAATGTTGTTATTTGTGAGTGTTAAAAAGGTCGTCCGAGGGTTGGTTGAAGTTTAACGGAGAATCAAATGCTCGCCCACATGATAAAATTATCAAAAGTTCGATCAAGCAGAGAACTTCTGGGGCGGCCGAGTTGTGACCTTTTTACACTGATCTTATCATCGTTACATAAACACAACCAGAAACAAGCGAAATAATATTTTGAAAGGTCAATATGTAGGAGTGTAGCTGTCGAGATGCATTCCAAAAAGACAACTCGGGCTTCAGAATACAGTAGAATATTTGTCTCTTTAATAAATGTAACAAAATAAGCATTGCGTCGTGCAGGGGTTCCCTAATGTTTGAATCTTTCGAACCTATCACAGACTGACAGACACAGACATACTTTTGAATCTTTCGACCCTATCACAGACTGACAGACACACGGACTCACAGATACACAGACATACTTTTGAATCTTTCGACCCTATCACAGACTGACAGACACACAGACTCACAGATACACAGACATGCTTTTGAATCTTTCGACCCTATCACAGACTGACAGACTCACAGATACACAGACATACTTTTGAATCTTTCGACTCCATCACAGACTAACAGACACACTATTGAATCGTTCAATCCCATCCCAGACACACAGACATACTTTTGAATCGTTTAATCTCATCAGACTCACAGACACACTTTTGAATCGCTCTACATCATTACATACTTCAGAGCGCCAATCGATCCCCTCCACACTCAGTAAAACTATTGGAAATTTAAACTTCAAAGTTGATCCTTTTCCAGCCCCTGAATTTGTCGCCCCTTGCAGAGTTGCATCTCCTCCCGGAGGACTATATCAACCCCTTCAAGCAACCTACGTATTACTAAAAAAATGAACTTAAACTGGTATTAAATTAAAAATAACCCTTCCATGACAACATATTTTTCAATACAATCTCGGTGTGTTCGTAATTTAGTCCTCTGAAATCCAGTTCTTCCTGCTCCAGCCAGTGTCACCGCAACCCTTAAGTTCGCAGGTTTCAAAAATCTAATGTTATGGCATAAACAATAGATTACCAAAGTAAATCATACTTAGCATTAGACCATGACATGCGATAAATGAGATGCGAAACAAGGTAAATCACCCTTTTATCGCGGTTCATCGACATGCGATTGTCAGACATGTGCCTGCTAACATGACGGCGCAGCTACCAATTCTCATATATATTCATTGCTAAAACGAAGGCGTCGTCACTAGTGGACCCTAAATTGCATTGTGTACATTAGAAAATAAAAATTATTATAGAGATTAGAGAGGCGCTTGGGGAATACAATGAACTTTAACTTAACGATTGAGTTTGTTTGAACTCTGTTTATTTTATGTCCAACATTACAAACCATCATACCTAATATAACACTCTGGTAAATCCTAGTTACACAGGCATTCGGAATCGCTTGCGTTTTTGTTTGTTTCATTATTTCACGCGAACGAATCGTTTTCGCGCCGAACTTCGCTTCGC
>JAUELA010096733.1:0-10087 GCA_031471845.1 Boltenia villosa | reverse complement strand
AAATATTTGGACTCGATCGAGTAACGAGTCCTGAAAAAAAGACTCGCCGAGTCTCGAGTCCTCGTCAATGACGTCATTAATTTCCCGAATCAGTAAAAATGGCTGTTTTGAGTAGTCCTAATTAAAGAGCACACAATATGCTAGTGAGTTTATGTTAACAGAAAAAAAACGATATTCTGCCGGTCGATATTAAAATCAGAAGAAAAAAACAATGTCATATCAAATGACTTGATTATTTTATAGTAAAGAGCGTTTAAATCACTGGTGCCATATCATTAGTTTCGTAGTTTTTCACTCGTTTTATTAAATCTCACTGGGTAAAGTTGTTCATCACAATGGAATGATATTCCTAAAACGAGGAAAGTGTTGCTAATTTGCTAATAGGCTTTTTTTCACTCGATCCAGTGGATTTTTTTGTAACTGTTTTTGTATTCGGGATGTTAGCCTTCATCTATTGAGGTAATTTGCGCAATCCTTTGTTTAACCTGTGCAATCTTTAGTTACAAAACAGTACTCTGGGATAGCGCCGAGAATCATGTTATCATTAGGCCTCAATAATTCTGCATTATTTATTATATTATGCATTATTTTTAAAAAGCGAGTCTTTCGAGTCGAATCCTCGAAAAATCCCACGACTCGTCCGAGTACTCGGACTCCTTCTATCCAATCCCTAGTATTGATTATAGACATGACTTAAAATGAGCTTCTTTACTCCACCACATTAAGAAGTTGAAATGATTTTGAGAGTGGATTTTGTCGAGTTTAAGTAGGTTCAAATAAGGAAAGACAAATGGCTTAGGCACGAATTCAGTTGTACATCTTTGAGGCCCTCGGACTATTTGGCTTTGTTTTTTTTTAACAAAAATAATGTGCTCAATTTAAGCTAGGGAAGCGAAAAATCTCGAAATAGTTGTCAGAAAGAGACAAATGAAAATTAAAGAAAGCTTTTTCAATAAACTGAGTCATTTTAATTTGACCGTCGAGCAGAACACATACATGTAGTTGTAGTATAGATTGGCCACTGGGATGTAGCATTCATCACTCTCGATTTAGAATACACTGGAGAAAAAAAAACGCTCCGGAGTGACATTTTACTTATTTTCTCATTTATACGACCCTTTACTCCTTCACATTCAGAAGCTCGCGAGCTCCTACAGCTCCTACGGCTTCCCGATGAATCGAGGGTAATATTTTACTTTAAAATATGGGAATTTTCGAGAGTCGATAATTCTCACAAATATATGAACTTATATCTAGTTTTATTGAGTTCCTCATAGAGAGTTCTCGTGAATTATAAAGTAGCTACGTCATGATAAAAATGAGTCGAGCGCAGGGTTGCGAAGTTCGATTTCACTGAAAGTAGTGGGCTGTGTTAAAAAATAGGCCGAAAATTGGATAATAATAATAATAATAATAACATAACCAATCAGTGAGTTGACTTTCAGAGCCCAAATTATAAATCTAGTAACTTATACTTACAGCCCTAAAAAAGTCGCCCAATACGCTACTAACAGTCCCATCTGACACCCCTGGACGAGCGAGTGATTGAATTGGGTTAAAAGAATTTCGAGGCAATTTAGAGCTAAGGCGTCAAACGCATTTGCTTTGAGGCGGCAGATAAATTATATCCATGATATCAGCCTGATGTGGATAACACAAAGATGAACAATGAAAAGCATTTTTTGATACAAAAAGTAGTCTTTATTCAAAATAAAATTAAAAATAAAAGTCTAAGATTCCGTAGGGTCCTTAAGAGAAACATGCCCCGGCTGATTTGTTTTTGACGGAGATATTGCAGCATTTTCGCCGGATCCTGAAGCTTTCTTTAATTCTTCCGTCGTGTTTTCGATTTCTCTTTGAGCTTTACCTTTGTCACCGCGGTGCTCGTCACTGGTTCTGATAACTTCCACGTCCAATTCTGTCTCTTTGCCATCTGCAGATGTTCGCGACACGAATATAATTTCTTCTGCAAAGCCGCTTTCCTTTTCTTTTGTAAGTATCGGGTCGCTGTAGCGGTCAGTGCTCTGACCGCTCACAGGATACTTGGAATACTTTGAATTGACATCTACGGTAGAAGATAAGCATTGTACCGGGGAATGATGTTGCAAGCCCCCGCTTGTTCTAATCTGGTTCGCGTTGAGCGTCCTCCGTAAATGTCCCTCACATTCCACTCCTTTTACTCCTTTGATTTTCGATGTATAATTTTCCTTCTCCACGTCCATTTTGGGTTAATAGGTATCAATTTATCGGAATAAAAGCAACAAATTGAATACATATAGTTTCATGTGATGCGAGAAATGATTTTTCCTCGGATTTTTGATTATATAAAAAAGCCATTGTAATTTCGATTGTTTAAAATTTTTGTGACGTTATAATAAACATTATTTGTGGCGTCATTATATGCATTATATGTAACACTTTGAATTCAGCTTTAGTGTTTTGAAGAAATTTTTTGATGTTTTGTCATGTAAATCTGATGTTTTCCCTAAAATAAACGATGTCGTTGCAATTCGCCTGTCCAGAATTTCTCCCATCATTAAAAACGAGGATATTTCCCGGATATGTCATAGTTTTAGGCCCATAAATGTACAATCGTACGATGGAATGTTTAACAATTTTGAAATGTCCAGGATTTCAGCTTCCATTGTTCGAAAATAAGGATTTTTCCGAACATAGAACCGAACTAGTTTTAGGCACCGTTTCATCTAAGCTCTGCGTTTGTGCAACCGTATATACAGTTTTGAATCAGCGGACAAAGGATATTCGACAGCGGACACAAACAATTTATTGCTGTAATATTGTCTCCATCTATTCATCTTGTGAAAGAGCCTTTTTATATTTTCATCAACAGATTATCAGCCGCTCAAACCTTATTTTAAGTTGCACATATAAATATTCTAGCGCACGATTAAGGAGATATTTTTTGCGGAGACCTGACACAATAGAACAACGAATTAGGTGGTTAAAAAGTATCAAAAACTTCATAGGCTGAGATTGTAATTTCTGAGTATACCTTGTACGGAGCCCTAGATTTTCAAGTCCCCTGGAGCTCAGTTTGGGAAACTTTACCCGAACAAGTGTCGAGTTGACAAATGGTGACGTCGTATTTATCGAATATATGGTCTTTAATGTCAAAATTCTATCTGATATTTCCAAGAAAAATCTGATGTTTTCGACGAAAAAAAATTTGATGTTTTGAACACCTAGGTCGCTAGGATCCTTCATTCACCACAACGTGCTTTACGTTTTAGAATTTCTCATAGTAATACCTCAACACATTTACATGCTAAATTCTTCGTATTTTCTTTGTCTCTGATTTCAGCTGCCATTATGAAAAACATAAATTTTCGGAGAGCGCGTGCTTTCTTGTGGCAAAAATTTCCTATCTGTTTGATCAATATTTCCCTCTATGTACTGCATAACAAACAAAAAAATACATTCAATTTTATGGACAATTTTTGCGCACTTTTGGAACTGGTTTGAATAGTGAATGCTTTATTTTTCTTGAATGTTTAGATATGGACAACCTAAGCTATTAAAATATTAGGATATATCCACGGTGAAATGCAATCAAGATAAATGAATTAGCAGCAGAAAAAATACAGAAATTGCTTCAAACAATACACGTTCATTCAGGGTCATTTTGCGGTTACTATGGCTGTACGTGCAATGAAAAGTGCATGCACGTGCAAAAAAAAACATGGAATAATTTTAAATATGCAGCATGCATCAAATGTCGGACATGTATCTGTATCATGTATCAGGTTGAGCAAATTAAAATTATCTAGTTCTAGGAAATGAACTCCGTTGCAGAAAAACAAATTGTTCGAGAGAAATGACGTACTTTTGTTATGCGCACTCGACTCTTCTGATGACCTCAGAAAATCGCTGGTCACGTGCTATAATCTCACTTTCTATTTGTATTTTATTCTCGTTGTTTGTTTCTCGGCATTTGCAAAGATGAGCTGAAGCCGTAAACATGTCTCGTGTTGATAAGTTATATAAGCTCGAGTTAGCTTAAATAATATGGTTGTTTGGTGCATTCCTTCGCATAGATATGACATGACTCAAAATCATTTTGCAAAATTGATAGCGATCTTGCTAAATTGCTACTGTAACGTTATGTGGACTCTTTCAGTACCGGTAGGCTCGTATTGGAATCTCAATTGCAATAGACCAAATGTGAAGGACAAAATGAGGGTGTATGGAATACAGGGAAATATTGATTTTTTAAAATTTACCTAATTTGGTGAATAATATAAATTTTCAATTGACAATGGCAATAGTTGATACCTTAACCCTCACAAATTATTTGATATTAGAAATTGAATTGGTTTATTCTTAGTTTACTTCGTAAGATGATTAATTTGATGATATTTATGTTAAAAATTTGTGGGCATTACTATTGATTCACGCTTTGATGGCAATATTCAGTTGATATATTGCACTCCTTAGTAGACTTTCCACCATCTGTGTTTTTGTATTCCCCTTTATGTATTGCAGCTTCAGTTTTTGCAAATTAATATCCTGTCAATTCTGTCATTTGCAATATCCCCGGCAGAAATTGTGCTATAAATGGTAGCCGGTCAGACCGTCGCCATAAATACATACTTTGTTCTTTAAATAAATATATAAATGTCCCTTAAAAAATGTCAGTATTTATTGCAAGGATATATTTACTGTATTAATTTTAAAATGGTTCAGTCAGTGTGGAAACATCTTATTCTGGCAGCAATTGATATTATATATTCAACGGTGCCACTGCACTCTCTCTTAGATCTGCAAATAAGTAGAATATAGCAAAGTTGTAAAATTTTATGTTCATCTCAATTTGATAATATGCTTCATATTTATTTTTTATATCTGTAAACTATATCTAACTATTTAACAAAATTTAAAAATATATAATATTCATTTAAATATTTTATCAAATTTTGTTTTGGACTTATAAAGAAAAGTATATTAGTATGCAAAATTGGCAAACTTTTGGATGTCATTACATAATCAATATATAATTAAGTGTAAACAAAGAAAATGAAATCTAATTGATAAAATGGTATGATGTCATAATTAATAAGACTTTGTTCAAGACAAGGATCCCTTTGTTATAATATGCACAGCCTCCAGGAAAGAAAAAAAAAAAAATAATAATATAAAACATGATTTAAAAAAATAATTATTTTGCATGAAAAAGCAAAAAAATAATAATAATATTATTAACGATGATTTAGATATATTTCAGGAAATCTCTTAAAGTTGAATATTTTATGCCACTCAGTACCCTAATGATTTATTTTCTTCAACTAGGAAAGTGCATCTTGTTATCCCATGTAGTCGCCCGCGTTCTCTAATCCTCGTATACCGTAGTTACATCATCTTCAAGCCATACTGTGGTACATGCACATTCTTGAGCTTCTTATATTGTAGAATAAACTGTTTTTAAAATCTAAATCAACATGTCTGCCAACGCCTCACCACAGAACATACCGATTCGACGAATCCAGGTGAGATGAAATTTATGAAATGCTCCATTTTTTGTTTTCTCTTTTCAAAATATTTTAGGTGTAGGATGCACAATCGTTTGTGAAACCACTAAAATGGATATGTTGATTGTTATAGGTATTTTTGTTTCGATTGAATCGATACAATATATATTTTTGATTTGTTACATTTTAGTTGCAAGTGTGAAGGTTGAAATACACGTACGCTGCAAACTCAACGTTTTTGGTTTGTTTTAATATAGATAGCTGAATTCGATTCCGCACGGTTCCGTACGGCTGTATCGAAACAAACCTAAAACGCGCGAGTTTACCGCATGCGTGTATTTCAGCCTTGAAGATTGCTTTGGTGAGCTGTTGTTGTTGTTCGAAAATGTCTTGTGGGATTATATAGATAACATATGCTTTAGGAGAACAGCAGGATTGTGGTCCTAAATGTAAACAACATTAACACAGCAAATTGTGAAATGGAATCCCAAGAGAAATAAAACGATGTAAAATACTGACCAATGTCAATCAATTATTTGATTTGATGCGAAGCAATGTAAAATATAAATAATAAAGTAAAAATTTTATATTTTGAAATGGTAAATCATGATATTATTGTATTGTATGTTGGGGATTTCATGCTTGTGTTTGACCAATGAATTTTCAACTTTCTCCGCTTCGTGCAGTAGTGGAGTTATTAATTTGAGTATACGTCATTCTTCAGAGATCCATTTGCTGTCAGAACATGTAGAAATGAAATACGGACAGAAATCAATTTTATTGATTATTTGATTGCTATGACCTGATTTAACAGTTCATGAGAGGCCAAAAGGGGGGATCGTTTGTACCGTGATTAACTGGAGTTGATATGGGTTCATTCAGTGTCATTAAAATTGATGTTCATCTCCAAAAAGCACAACTCCACAAGGCTTCAGGAACTAATTATCTTACATAATAAAACTATATAATATATTTGGGAAGGAAGCATTAAAGATTAATTTTAAATGGTCTCAGTTCAGAATAAAAAATAGAATATAAATGGAAATTTATGGCACAAAAGACCAATTAAACTGAAGTATGGAATTATATATAACAGACTGGTGACTAATCGCTCTACTTAAATGAGATATAATCATATGATTTTACATCACTAATCGAACACCATTCAAATTACGATGTTTCTTTTATATATATGTCATTTATGATCATCATTTTATGAGTAAGGCATCAATTTTGCAAAGCTTTCTATTGCGCAGAGAGGAAGAAATATTTTCTTTGTTTGGTTTCCGAGCTGTTAGAATATGAAATCAAGAAAACTATCTGTTGATCAAGTCAATAGTTTTCCTCATCGTGAACAAATATTGCATCATCATATTTCTTTGTTGTTCACTTTACCAAAAAAGTTCCCTATCAAGTCATGTGATGATGATAATAAAGTATTTCTCTCTGCATTTAAACTTCCTGTTTTTATAAACTTACAATGAGAATAGATTTCAAAACTACAATTGTTTGCTTTTTATTGTTTTTACGTTCGATTGATGTTAGCTGGTGTTTTATTTTAAGTATACTCAGAAATATCAAACAAAAGTTGGAATTATTAATCAGTTTTTCTTAAAAAGTAGAATAATTTTGAAAATACATTGATATAACAAGCATTCACCAAATCAAAATTGAAACAATTGTATGTATGTAACATTAGCTTTAAAATGACTCCATTTTCATTACTTATATTACATTCATATGTAATACAATTATATGTTGTTCGGGATTATAATTACAGTAGTCCGTTAAAATGAATGATGAATCATGAAAAAGATTATGCCGTGATTAGAAATCCTTTAATTAATAGTTGGCAGGAGTATTGTCACATGTAATGAGTTGTACAATAAGAAACCCAGAATTTAAGATGTTTTGCATGTTAAATGGAAATTTTAATTAGGTTCCAATACACACATGTAAATATATTAGGTTTCGTTTCGGTCGCATAAATATTTAAGGGCAATTTCCTCTGTGCGGTTGACATCCATATGTTGTGTTGCAGCATGGTCCCTGATTTAATAACATTAACACAAGATGCAATAATCAAGTACACAACAGAGATTCTCCAAATGACAATAATGATACTGCAAAAATTGGTCTCAATATCATCAATTTGGTGAAATAATGAAACATGATCTTTATTTTCAAGAAAGACACATTATTTATTTTAAAAAGTAGTTCGGTATACTCTTATTTGCTCAGTATGTTATTAAATGTGGCAATTCATAAAATCGAACAATATTATCGAAATGCAAGTGAAAAAACAGGTCTATATAATTGTGTGTTTAGTGTTTGCTTAACAATGAGTTTTCAATGATATAGTCAAAACAATGGCCAGTTATCTTGACATCAAGACGTATTATTGTAAACTAGTAAAACAATAGCGATCGTTATTGCAACTGTACGATTTCATTTTATGAAGTTATGATGATTGAACAAAGTACTCAATACTTCTATATTGTCCTCACAGATCAGTCACCCTTCGCAAATTCCGTCTGATTATGGAACGACTCCAGGAGGTACCATGTTCTCAACAACACCTGGGGGTAAGTTCTCATACATTATTACACAGAATTGAGTGGCACATTAAAAAGAATAGGATCTTGAATTTTAAGAGCTGACATTTGAATTTAAAAGGTTCTTCACTTTCAAAATAATAAAAGAAGTATATTATCTTCAATTTTAACAACTGCAGTATTTTCAAAAAAATTATGAAAATTGATCAGTATTTACCATGTTGAATGAATAATGAAAAGGATATAGATATCTTTGCTTCTGATTTTCTGCATCAACAACTTTGATCTGTCTTCTAAGCAGATTTTAAGATTTGTACATTTTTTTAATGAAAGTGTCCGCCCTAAAAGTTGATTTTTAAGGAATGAGATTCAATTTATTTTAAAATACTATATAGCTTGAAATAGGAAGATAAAATTGTAATTTTGCAATATATCAATCATATTTAATAATTGACTGATCATTCTTTATCGTTATTTTTACAGGTACAAGAATTATATATGATCGTCTATTTCTACTGAAGTGTAGGGACTCGCCCCTTTCAAAGACCCCGCCTCCAAACTTGCCAGATATCCCTGGGGTAACAACACCAGACAGGTCACCAATGAAGCATGTGATTGGAAAGATTCCTGAAGAGAGCAGAGAAAATGGTAAAACAGAAGGTGGGTCATTTTTTTTCTATCTCTCGCAATGCTGTTAGTTCTACTGAATCAGTGGTTCTTAATCGGGCTTTACGAACCTCTCGGGTACAGCGGTTTTGTAGGAACATTTTTGGAACAAAATTTTTTCAGGTGTTTATATCGTCCATGAGTCCTTTACCAAAAAATACAGAAGCGTGTGCGAAGGTTGAGAACCACTGATTTGAATGTTTGAGTTCAACTTGTGGGAGGGGATGCCCATTTCTGATCCAACTCAAGTATCCACAGTAACATCTTGAGATATGCAATTTGAATCCTATGAGGTATCGGAAATGATTTTCAAGTTGAATATTTCATAGTATGTCAGGGCACAAAATGACGGTCAGTCATCGGTCAAATGACTGGCAATTTGAAGGCTTTGACAGTCGGCTATAAAATGGCAGGAATATTTGAGTTTTCGATGCGAAATTAAACAAGACACATTTTAAAAGTTTGTTTTTCATACGAATGATACGATGGAAGTAAAAGTTCGTTTTTTCGAACGATGAACGTCCTCAATTTACTTTTTGTAACAAGCGACATTATAAAGGAAAATAACATTCTCTCTATGCACGCCAAGTGTGTATTCACACGATTTCATTTATATACATTATATTCCCCTTGTTTTCTGCCTTTGTGTTATTTTAGTAGCTAGGTAAGCTAATTTATGCAGTGTTAATAAGGCAAATAATTTAACAGGCCACACAACAGTATTGAAAGGCTTCGACTGGCCAAGCCTGTCAAATGACAGGCCTCCCAAAATTTCTCTATTGTGCCCTGGTATATTATGCAGTACAAAGTATCTTATCTCAAGCCTCAATCACTTATACATGATGTCTTGGGAACCCTCGATTTGTCTATTGTATCAGTCAACCCAATTGTGCTAGTTGTGATTGTTTTCCTCCTTTTTGTATAAGCATCTTGCGCAACATGCATGTCATTGAAATAATTGTTTTGCAATTGCATTGGAAATAAATTTATTCATCATTAATTATTTGCTTGAATTTTTTATATCATAATAATTAATGTCCATCATCTAAAAGTTTTCACTTTTGGTCTCATAAATGCAATCTGATCTATACAGTGTTCCAATTGTATACCCAATATAATTTTTGTGCCAGTCTGTACTTATATTCCATAGTGGTGGTAGTACTCTTGACTAATAACTTGCTAAGTAGTTAGTATCTTGCATGTGCATGTTGTAGTTTTCTCTGCTTAGACTTAGTTTCCTTTTTTTCCCAAAACCCTCCCCCCTCTCTCACTTGCATCATCGTGTGCTCTGGAACTCTGCAAAACAGGACAGCCATATCAAGCTCCAAATCGCTTCTCGTACCCACCGCCGGGCTACAACTTTAACAACAACAATTTCCA
>JAUELA010096622.1:0-10092 GCA_031471845.1 Boltenia villosa | reverse complement strand
TACGCAGAAGAAAAATTCGGTCCATCCGATCTCCCAGATCAATGGCGCCTGCACAGGTGGAAGCCGACTACTGTCTCAGAAATGTATACAGTATTGGCCCTTTCACTGAACATGGGCATTGTTCATCTGCCATCCATACTAAAATATTGGTCTACGAACTGGACCTGTAAGCAGCAGTTCCTCCCCGATTGCATGGCAAGGAACAGATTTCAGCTGCTCTTTCATACAATGCTGCATTGTTGTGATGTTGACGAACATAGCAGGATCAGGGGAGATAAAATTCAACCAATTGTGTGGATGCCCTCGTGAAGAGTTTCCAGGCCCACTTTGTTCCATTTAGAGAATTGTCGGCTGACAAAAATATGGCAAGGACATTGGCAGATGCAAACACAGATGCAAACATTGGCAGATGCAAACACTGAATATTAACATGTATTATGGCAAGGTGGATGGATCTACCGTGGCTTCAGGTATCACAAAGACATCTAATTCTATTTTACGATTGGTGAAACCTTATTTTGGATTGGGCCACCATGTATTTTGCGTTAGACTTTACCGTCCCTGGAGCTCGGAAAAGCTTTGATGGCGAAAAAACTGACATTACAGGGACAATAAACAGAAATCGCAAGGGAATTCCGCCTGCAATGAAAGTGAAGACAAAAAGAGTAGAAAGAAAGGCCGTGCGAAATCGGAAAATTATTCTTTTCAATTGGTTCGATAAACGCCCAGTCAATATGTTGTCCACCTATTACGATGGGGCTAGCTCCATTACAAAGGAAATCAGAAGAAGAAGAGGGACCGCAAGTGAAACCGGCCTTGATACAAGAATACAACAAGTACGACCAGTACACCTCGTACTACAATTTCGCCAGAAAAAGCGTCAAATGGTGGAAGAAGATTCTATTCTGGCTAATAGAGTAGTCTGTAACAAACAGCTTTATCTTATACAAAATGTCCATGCCAGTTGGGAAGAGAACAAGTACCACTCTGCTCGGTTTCCGAGAGGCAATTATTCCTGACCTTATCGACATGTCTTAGCTGAGAGGAAGCTCCCAGAGAAAACGCTGCCGTTGCTCTACCCATTCCCCAGCTCGTTGTTTCAATGGGAAGTTCCATAAGCAAAGAAAACGTGATGGGAGATCAAGAGTGTGCAAATATTGTAGCCAACATGGACGGAAAAAAAGAAACAATTTTCTATCGTGATTCCTGCAAGGATAAACCTTTTTTGCACCCCGGTGATTGCTTCACTACATATTATGATCTTCCTTTTTTACCATGTTAGCAATTTAGAGTTGTGACTTGAATAGTTTGCTAGTTTACTAGCAGATGCCTCTTATGTTTTTTTGCATGCAGATAATAAACTAGAAACTAGTTCAGTGCTGTAGAAGTAGCCATTCCTCTAAAATGCTGAGAATAACGGCGTTTCGACAGAACAACAAAGGACAACGAGTCCAGGTGGATGCAAGAGTGTATGGTAAAGTTTTAAAGAAGCGTGGTGAAAATGTGTGATTGAATGGGACGATGGCGAAAAATCTACATTTGAAACATCGGTTCTATGTCTGGAAACTGTGGAGAGGGAACCAGCAGAACAGGGAGTAGCGCAAATTGACGATGTCGATGGGGATGACAATAATATGTCTGTTATATCCGGGTACTGTTCTTCTACTGAAAATGATATTTCTGTGGATGATGATGATACTGACTACACTACTAGCCGCCAAAAAATATTCCCAAGGGGGGCGAGTCATCCAATGAAGATGAGGATGAGAATATGCATAACAAACACAACAATGTATCTATCTGTCCTGACCCTGATGCAACCACAAGTGATATTATTAAACAAACATCTGAAGTGGGCGATGGGAAAAGCACATTGCATGTTGGGGAAGATGTTTATTAACTGCATAAAAATTACAGGATATTTAAAGCTTCTTTTTTCAAATCAAGCAATGGCACTCAATGCACATTCATCTTGAGCCAAACTATGACAGATGCAAGCAAATGGGCCAATTTCAAATAAGCAGAAACATTTCCTGGGTCGTTTAAAAGTTGGCCCTTGACCAGTCTGTGCAAAGCAGGTGCTGCAATAGTAAAAGAGGTTGGAACAGAAGCTCGAAGTGCCACTCCACCAAAAAATGTTCAAAAACGGAGATATACAGCTGGTGAAACCTACCAGTATCGTAATAAAAAGGGGATTATCAAAACCGTTCCAAATAGGCATGAATTGATTGCAACTAAGTGCTGTGGCATCAGTTGCAGAAAAAAAATGCACTTCCAAGTTTTCAACTGAAGATATTAAATGCATTCATTAATCAATCATTTTGGGACCTTGAAGACAAAGATTTACAGAGAGTATTTTTTGTTAAAAATGTCAAGATTATGGCGCACAAACAAAGAAAGCGAAAAAGAAATACAACAACACAAAGAAAGGAACGAAAACCGAACAAAATATATGTATTGACAACTTTATCTGGAAATTCCAACCAAGTCTGCAAAGCTTCCTTCCTGTATGTACTAAATATAAATGTACAACTAAATATAAATCTCATCCAAAGAACAACTAGCAGACGGCTCGATTTTTATACTTTTACTGATTTATTAGTCATAACCAATCAAGCAGGAAACTGTCACTGAGAAATCGTACATCCAAGCATTCTCAAAGTACTACGCTGCATGCAGGACGTACAAAGCCAACTTCACTGGTGACACAGCCGTGCATGGTATCAGGCTTTGTTTAATAAAGGTTCGGCTATTCGTCAAAGCAATGATCGAACAAAATGAAAAGATGAAAAAGTTAGTCACTGGTCACGTGATTCCAGCACTAAAGGAGGTTACAGAGGATTTAAGTCAGATCGGAGATTCGACTCGAGATACAGCTTTACACTGCATGCATATGATCCTACAAAACCATCTAGAGGTGACAAAATTCAACGCGTTGTTGATCATCTTGTAGATAAATTCCAGCATCATTATGTACCGTATCAAGAAATATCAGCCGACGAGTCAATGATAGGTTTCAATGGGAGACTAATTTTCAAGCAATATATGCCGAAGAAACCAATCAAATGGGGAATCCTTGCTCGTACTCTGGCATGCCCGTACACTGGCTACATGATTAAAATTAAACTGTACTAGGGCAAAGACACTGCAGAGATGACACAAGCTGGAGGAGTTCTTTCGAAGACCACCAATTCGATTCTGAGCCTCACCGAACACTATCACGAAAAGGGGTATCATGTCTTTGCAGACAAGACTATACATTGCTGCATTTCCAAATAATATTCTTTGTTTTGTTTGGATGTGCATATGCACATCTCCCGAAATTGTAGTGTACAAAACCAATTTTGTTAATCCCACCAACCCCGGCATTCACACTCAAAATATTGATAATATGTGGATACTGGTAAAAAGGAAATTTTGTATACAAAACGGAACATCAAAAGCTCTTTTCCCTTCGTACTTCCAAGTGGTGGAAGAAAGTTCTATTCTGGCTGATAGAAGCATCAGTGACGAACAGTATCTCTTGTATAAACACTCAATCACCGATGGATTATTTCAAACTGTTTTTCACACCTGAACTCATGAAGAGAATTTCTGATGACACAAACGTCTATGCGCAGCAGAAGAAATCGCAAGGAATCGGGGGGGAGAATTTGCGGTTACAGCAGTGGAGAGAGACCACCGTTGCGGAAATGTATGTATTCTTCGGAATTTTATTGAACATGGGTATCGTCAGGCTGCCGAATGTTCAAACATATTGGAGTACTGAATGGACAACGACCGTACCGTTTTTTGGAAATGCGATGACCCGAAACAGATTTCTCGTGATCTACCATACAGCCCTGCATTGTTGTCACGGAAATCCCATCCAACAAGCTGAAAGTGGGAGGAAAATCCAATCAGTGGTAGATTATCTGGTGGAGAAATTCCAAAAACATTTCAACCCGGGTAGGGAGCTTTCTGCCGATGAAAGCATGATTAGCTATAAAGGAAGAGTTATTTTCCGCCAATATATCCAAAAAAAAACTACTAAATGGGGTATATTAGCCCGGACCTAGGCAGATTCGCAGACTTGATACATGGTGAACATAATTTTGTATTACGGCCAGGCCGCCTGTGATCGAATTTTGGAAGGCTTGACAAATACATCGATCATTGTAAAGTTGATGACACCTTATTTAGGAAAAGGTCATCATGTATTTGTCGATTATCTGTATTCCTCCATCCCACTTGCCCAAAAGCTAAATGAGGAAAGGACTCATATAACTGGAACGGTAATGCTAAACAGAAAGGGATTGGCCCAAGCTTTGAAACAACCGATTGCGAGGTGGACTAGCAAGGCATTCAGGTCAGAAAATCTTTTGGCGTTGGCCTGGAGGGATAAGAGAGTAGTTGCGGTGCTCCCTACACCAGGGAAGGAACAGTGTTTGACACAAAACCAACTGTAGTGGAAGTCAATTCATGGGTGGGGTCGATCTATGCGACCAGTACTATCAATATTACGCATTTGCATGAAAGTCCATCAAGTGGTGGAAGAAAGTTCTATTCTGGTTGATATAAGTATCAGTGACGAACAGTTACCTCTTATATAAACGGAACAACCCTCAACCCTCCCCCCTCAACAGAGATTGAATAATACCTTTCACGACTTGGGATTACAAAAAGTAGCAGGTCGGGAGTGTAAGGTTTACAGTAACAGGGCTGATGGAAATGGAGTGTGACAAATCATTTTTGTGCAACATGCGATGCAAACCGGCATAGCATCCAACTCCATGTTTCGGGAAGTACCACAAAGTTTCAAATTACAAAGATTAAATGTATATAACATGTAACATAACAAGCTTTTGTCCAGCTTTTATTCACAGAAGATGATGATTGAGAACAATTACTAAATTCCATTGGGACAAAAATACTTATTGAAGACAATAGGACCTGATATATTAAAAACAATGAATCCTGAAAGGAAGAGAAAAAAGCCGAAAAGTCCAGAAATGAAATATGTAAAACAACTGAGAACAGGTTATATATCCAGTGGAAGTGAGGAAATAAATGCATGATAGATGTACCTGAACTGTACTTATTTCTCATTGAAGTGTGAAAAGAAAACATGAATTGATTTGGAGAACTTCTACCTATTATTAATATATGTGTGAAAATTTTGATCACTATAATTCATCATAAATATCAAACCCTTTTATTCACAAATCGGCATCAGCAATTGTCCAGGATAACATCAATGCTGCCCTCCCACCAAGCGTACCATGTCCCGCACTTCCAGCAATAGCGACATTGACACTTAAAACGAACAAATATTGTGAGAAAACCAGGCCCAAGAACCCTACATCGCTGGACTTCGAATGGGACATGGACATTGGACAGTGTTCCAGGAATTTTTTTCGCAGGGATGAGAGTTGGGCCGGCTGGACATTCGCTATTTGGCACAGATTACCAGATCGAGCTTCTGGGAAAGGCCAAAACGTGGTACGTTGATGGAACTTTTAAATTGGTAAAGGCACCTTTTACCCAGCTGTTGTGCCTGTTGTGATGGTCCTCATGTCTGGGAAAAGCAAAGACGACTATTCTGAGGTTTTTAAGTCAGTCTGTCGAATGTCGTCGGCTTCACGATTGGAACAAATAGTTATGGACTTTGAAATAGGGATTTGGTTGGCTAGAAAAGAGACAATCCCCACCGCCCATCTATCCGGATGCTGCTTCCACTTCAGGCAGTGCATTTACAGACATGTACAAAGCCAAGGGTTGCAAGAGGCGTACATGCGAGATAAAGGCACAAATGAGGTGATTGGTAAGTTAATGGCTTTATGCTTTATGTATGGTGCCACCAACCCTCATCCCTGTATTATTTAGTAATATTTCTTGGGAGATGGAAAATACCAACCTTCGCCCATTGATCGAATACATGGAGCAAAATTGGATCAAGAATGAAGTATGGACATCAGCCAACTGGTCAGTGTATGGCCATCCGCACAAACAATGACATCGAGGGGTGGCACTGCCGTATATACCACAGGGGACATGCGGAGATGAATGTCTACCTTCTTTTAGACCTTTTATGTAAAGAATCGGTCAATGTGTCCTCTGTAGTAGGGCTGGTGTCCGAAGAAAAGTTAAAACGGTACCAAAAAAAACAATTCCGTAATACCCAAAGAAAAATCTTCAAGGCCTGGGAAGAGTACGCCAATGGTTTGCGGCAAGGATCGCTTCTTTTAAAAAAATGTGCTAATTTTTATGGTTCGATTTTATTGTTTTTATTTATTTATTTATTTTATTTTTTACTATTTTATTCCCTTTTTCTATTTTGTTCCCATTTGAATACAATATTGTTGCTGTGTGAAACACTCTTTTACCTTAACAGAAACATCCATTGTCAGGTTACATTCGTAGTATTTATATATATATCGTTAAGCGTAACGTATAGCATATCTATTACGCCAATTAAATGTTCCGAACAACAATCTCGACCCTTCATCAAGATCGTGCCGAATCAACTGTTCCATATTTACTCGATTCCGAAAACTTCAGGATCGCAATATGACTAGCACAGGCAAACCCAGACTGACGAATGGAACCGATACAACTCAACAACGACAATCTAACGCGTTGTTGCAAAACTTCCACTTGTCACCGCTATACTCTAAATCACATGTTCATTTCAAACTATTAGGGATATTTAATAGGCTAATCGGATTGTTGGCGTACCATTGTTAGGCTGGAGAGATAAGATATCACTGAGAGGTAACAGCAGGAAGATCACGCCAAAATGTTTAAATATGCCAATTCTATATTGTAATAATGAAACACGAGTTAGTGTTTAATTTGGGGATCAATAAAATACGCTAAAGTAAAAGATTGCCGAAGTTGGCAATTCATCAGAGTAAAGTCAACTTCGCACTTATATATTTTTGTGGTACTTACCAATCCATCAATTTGAACATTCTTCACTGAAGAACTGATTCCTGGCTCCATAATGAAGTTTTAATTGAAGAATTTATTCCTTTGATTTCAGAACACGTTACGTACGATGTTGAAGTTTCAATGAACTACACATGGAAACACACCATCTGCTTTCTCTGTATGTTTTAAATAACCTTCACGCTTCAATTGTTTCACAATTTTAGTTAACGCGAACGCATCGCGCTTTTTTCAAAGTTTTATACAGATTAGTTTTGAAAAATATAATGAAAATAAATACAAGTCGAAAATCGCAAAATCTTAAGAAATCCAACGTAAAGATTAATTAACATGCAGTACATTTTCGTAGATAAGTCGCATTTTTTTACTCGAAAAAGGGGGCAAAAAACGAGCGGTCTACCGAAATTTTTACGTTTTGCTAAAAATGTAACGCACAACTCGTAGTAGGGAGTACGGTGCGACCTTACGTTTGGTACATGTCTAAGACCATCGCTGTTATATATATGTAGAAAAAAATTAACGGGTGTTGAATTTCATGGATGTTATATTATGACGCCGTACATTTTCTAGTATTGTTAAAAAAGAGGCCTTACATTATTTAACAAGGTTGTAATGTAATATATGCCATGAAATGCAACTTTGCGCCAAAGATTTTAGATTTGTGCTAAGAATTGTATATTTCTATATGTAGAAAGCATTTTTCACTATTCGATTCGGCAGCTGATACAATACGAACAACAGTTTTAAATGGTACAAAAATATTTGTACTGTTCGGAAATGGCCTTTGGTGTCTCTTGATCAGCCTTATAGCGAGTAATTAAGCATTTTACGCTGTATCCTCTTGAAATTGTTACCTTTCCACAATCACTGAATTGGTAATAATTAGTGGAAGCTGTGCTGAAAATCAAGTGCTAGTATAACGTTTATTGTATTAAAATATATTCTTGAATTTTGACTAAAAGGGCTCTTTTGATGCGAAGAATAAAAAGGGCAGGTGCACTAGCACCGAAGAACTTTGAGTTTAAGAAACATTGTTTATATCATCTCACTTTAAGTGAACAGAACAGAGAAGACGCAATTTAACAGGCTAATGAAAGGGTATGGCGTCATCAATGATGATATGGGATGTAAAAATTTATCATTGCCCATGGCGCAAAATGGTCTGGCGCCGCCCGGAGGATACCCACATGCGAATAAATAGTTGAATCTTTTATTGAAAAAGAAAAATGAATAGTGAAAAGTAATAAGACGATAATTGTGTCAGATCGTAAAATCATCGTTGAGAATGAGATATAATATACAATTCTGGAGAACTACATACATATGTACAAAAATATATAATTTTGTAAATGTTCAAAATTATGATTTTATAGAATTTCAACAAAATAAACTTCAATGATGTTTCAGAAAAGCATTTTCTCTGTTCATGCCGAGGGGATTTTTCAATCCAAAGTCATTCGGATAATATCTGCTCTGCCCATCATTTTGGTATGTGACATTGTCGATGAATTCCGATGTACGATACATTTCGAATTTATTCCTTTCGTTCGATAAACCAGCACCCCTTTCTGCGTCGCTGTAGGTCGGCGGTGGGGGGAGCAGAATCTCGTTCGAATTTCCAATCGTATTGTATTCGTGTCTGAGGCGCTTCTGAACTGGGTAAGAATTTCTTCCGTTTTCTGTATTTTGTTCCTTTTTATGAGTAGAATTAGGATTGGGAGGATATGACGAATAAGATTCGGATATTGGATTCCTGCGAAAAAAAAATATTTCTGCGTGAATTTTTTATTGTTTTTAATACAATCGGTAACAAATTAAGCGACACACAACTATCGACTGAACAAATTGTCCAACGGCATTGAATACCTGCTCATTTGGTAAGCATGAAGATTGGACACTCCTAGAGGACTGATTGTCTCTCTATTCTCCTCCGGGTTACCTTGAGTATTTCTAATTGTCGGAGGAAAATATCGACTGTATCGGACAGATTTAGATTCTGGCGTGTGCAATCTGTTTCCGTAACCATTCATGGGTAATTTGTACGCTGGCTCGGACCTAAAGACAAATTAATAATATATGTTCTTGTATTCCAGCAGTGAATAGAAATAATAACCATGCTGCCAAATACCGGTAGTATTAGTTGTAATTACCTCTGTAAAGGAGACGAAGATTTATACTTGTGATAAGTCTTATGAGGATCTGCTTGGCCAGGATAAGATGGATCTTCTATCGAAACGTCATCTGCAAAAGATCCTAGAAGCATTAGTAAACTGTAGCGGTTCACTACTTATTGTTGTTGTATCTTACTAGACGACAACAATGGTATTTAATATATACATATTTTATCTATCATTGATTGATTGTATGATTCTTAATGATTTGGTATTGAAGCAAGAGTCATAGTGTTTTTTTATCTTCGTATCATATATTTACTTCTGCTAAAATATGAAATTCAAATACCAGATCTTTCTCCAGGAAGAGGAAGAGCTTCATAATATCTTGAATTTATTGACTTTTCAATAGGAATATTTTCATAAACTGTTCCTTCCTTTATTGTTTTCGTAGATAGAGAATTTGGAGAATCTTTCGAATTGGAATTAGCAATCATACGATTTCTGGTGAAAAAAAATTATATTTTAAAAATCTAAACGCCGGTAACACAACAAAATTGTGTGTGATATCGATTGATATTTTTTATATTAAAATTGCGTCCCAAACTATGGGGGCATCAATGTAAAGTCGAAGATGGTGATGGATGGATATATCAGTTGAAATTTGTTAGAAGTATCAACACACCCCTCATTTAGCACACAACTATTTCATTTTACATATTGAAAAATAGCACAGTGTGAAAGTGATAGTAGCCTATATGTATATATATATATGAAATAGATATATGTAAAGATGTACCAAACCTTTTCGTAGGCTCATACACCTGGAACGTTTTTTCGCCAAAAACTCGAGACGGAATTTGATTGGGGGAATGTATTGGAAGTGAAGTGTTAACGTCACAATCCGTAATAGGTGGAGGATAGTTATATTTCCAGACTGGTTGCCATGGAGAATTAATGTTGTTTTGCGAAAGCTCCGGTGAATATTGTTCCTGGGCATGAGGTTGGTCATCTTCATCATGATTGCTACTATTCATTTTCTTCACCGTGT
>JAUELA010096511.1:0-10096 GCA_031471845.1 Boltenia villosa | reverse complement strand
GTAACTCAGAGCCATAGCTTGCTGCAGTTGTATAGGCCTGATAAACCATGTCAGCACTTGACACAGTTGACAGATCACCATTACTTAGTTATTTATTATATTGAATAAAGGAGTCGGAGTCGGATGTTTGTGAATGGAGGAGTCGGAGTCGGAAGTTTTATCTACAGACTCCGCAGCCCTGGGTTACATTCTACCACACCGCATTGTGTCATCATAACAAGACGACTAACATAAACAACTATTACGTCATAATGAAAACAAAATATCCGCGTGCGGCGGAAAATTTTCGTTGCATTCAAACGATAACTCGATGAAGAAGTAAAAATTGCAAAAAACGATTTTGTGAAATAATATTATAAAACTGAGCATAGAAATTATGACGTCATAAATTCTACTACGTAACAATTAAAGAGATTTTTAAAAATAATCGATCTCATTTCGAGAAATCGTGTTGAAATAACAGCATTGTTCATTGTCGTAATATCCTGGCCAAATTGATTGTTACGTGTCTTTATACGTCATAATGGTCATTTAAAATTTCGTCGCATTTACCAGAAATTATGTAAAACTATTGATTGACCACTTTCACCCTAACATAGGTATATCAATATGTAATTTAATTTGATTGATCCATCATTAGTGATGGGCATTTTCGAATCTTAAAAGATTCTAATTGAATCGGAATCAGAATCGAATCTTGGCGGATGCTAATATTTCACTTTATCAATCACAAAAGGGCATATTAGGCTTCAATCTTATTGAGTAGACTAAGAAATGATTAATCTACTACAAAAAGTGAGGATAAATCCAAATTTCTCAAAGTATAAAGTAAAAGAAAAGCACAGTAGAACATCAAATGGTAGTATGAAAAGTGTAAATACGAGGAATCTTATATTAATATAGAACTAAATAGCATTTTTAGTTTTGGTGCAACATCAAAATTTACTAGAAAAACATAAAAAAAAAATTGAAATTGTAAAAAATAAAAAATTTCCGAATCATCGAATCACATATTCCGATTCGAATCAAAGAGGATTCGATTCGGATTCGAATTCGAAGTGCCCATCCCTATCCATCATATTTACCCTCGATTCGGAAAGTTGTAGCCGGCTGGGGAAGAACTAGAGCTCCGTATTTGTCTGAGAGATTCAACGGTTTTCTTTTATATTATATTTACCAACGACACACCTCTAAATTTCTTCTACAGTCAAACAAAACTAGAATCGTTTTTTTCATTTCCAGACCAGACCGGATAACTTTTTGACGTTCAAGTATCCTGTGTATCCGGGGGATGAAACAATTGAGTCCACAAACAACCTTATTGGCCAAGACACTCGCACATTGCAGTTCAGAAAAGTGGAAGATGTTCCTAAAAATTGATTTGTACATTATTTTTCTTGCTCAATCTATTTGAAACTAAATAAAAATGTTGTTTTCTGATTTGATTCATTTTCAGTGATTCTAAAACAGGGCGCTTACGTCGGCTATATTTCTGTCTATATGAGGGTCAAGACTTTGGATTCCCATGGGCTGCAGCCTGCAGGTACAGCGCAGCCCCAAGTAATACTGTATACCGTTATTTATGGTATGAAGGTTATATGACGTAGCATAGCGTTTTACAGTGGCACACACTAGGTTGGTGCGGGGCATGTAGCATAAGTTATGAAGTTCATCAAATTAAATGACGTCATTAATCCTTATTATCGTTGTTAGACCATGCACCCCTCCTTTTTGTGAGATTTGGCATGATTTAATATCCCACAAGAGGATGTATAACAATGCGCGCCGGAGGCGTGGAAAATTTTTTCAGCATTTAGAAAAAAAAAATTACTGAAAGCTTCATATTTACCATTAAATTGAAAAGTAATTGAAATTTGAAGGATTTATATAACCTTTAACTTCTTTTATACCACATTGTGGGGGCCTCCCAAAATTTCGGAGCCCGTATCATTTGGTACTTTTGCTATTATATTAATCCGGCCTTGACGATATATATGTATAAAGTACAGTGTTTCTTTTCGCAATAGTATTTTGCCTATATAAATATGTGCTACTGTACATGTAATATTTTTAGAGATAAGTAGAGTGCTTATGCTTTCACTCTGCATTTACAAACAGAGTAACTTTCCACAGTTAATTAATTTCACTTAATCTCCGGAGGTCCCTCCGGTGGCGCCCTGTTCATCTACCTTTCGTCTGCCAATATTTTGTCCCAGTACCAAATGAGTACATTGTGCAGGTCCAAAATGCTTGTTCACGTTTTGTTTACGACTTGAGCAATATGTTTCAAATCGCAGCATTTTTCAGAATAAATAAAATTAAAAATATGCCAGAAAATCTTCCTGCAATTGCTAATAATGGTTTGGCTCGAGAAGTCGGGAATTTCGCTATTGCTGGAATAGATGGTAGAAACGGCAGAGCATTAGTTCGTCTGCATGGTGGGAAGGTACTAGACATATGCAAGCTCATCTCAAGGCTAAGTTTTGTTGCCTTCATTGTTTGGGTTGTCTACAAGATCATGAAACGCATACTGAAGTACAAGGAGAGGACACAAATCATTGAAATCATCCGAGGGGGGCGTGATATCAGCCCAGATATGGTCAGAGCTCTTCAGGGCCGTTAATGTTGAAAATAGATACACGTATAGTAGGAGGACATGTGCTTGTGCAAGCTCCACATCACTCTGGACCATTATATTTCAATTAAAACTTTGATTATCATATTTTTTGTGAATATTGCTTTGTTTTTATAACACTGGCTTCAATCTGAATTTTAATTATTATATTTTTTGTTAATACTACTTTGGTTGTATAATACATTTCGAGCAACTGGCTTCAACATGAAGTTTAAGTGATGTATTTTGATGAAAATACTGCTTTGATTTTTTTCCAATAAAAATATTCTGCATATCGAATACTTCGATCTAGCTTTTTTTTTTATATGTAACCTAACTTCTCCTATTAACCTGGATAATAAATGTGAACTTTGATCGGGCATATAACGCGCAATGAAACTCATCAGTGACCTAAGTATAGAATGCAGAGTTCATTTATGCGATTGAATAAAATATAATAGCAAGTATATAGTATTCCAGCCTTGACGCGGGTAGGTAACCAGGGCAACGGATAAACGCGCGATAGCGGGGCGCGTAAAATGCCAAAGACCATGAGTGCATGTACTATTCGGGGTTTTCCAATATCAAAATTAAATTCCATATAATCATAGGAATCAATATAGAGTCAGTATCAAATCCGATTATATCTGAGATTCATCTATTGCACATTGCCTCAGAACATAGGCAAGAAAAATGGGCCTTACTTCATTTTCTCAATATTTTTCTCTGAGCTGGAACAAAATGTTCTCATTCCTGCCTTATATGCTAATGGGTGCAGCGCTTATTCCAGCATGTGTATGCAAATCTGAACATTGAAAGATCATTTTATTGCAGCTAACTCTTATCTTCCTTTGCGCTTGCAACTTATGGTTCATATGAATAGTGTGGACGTTGTTCACTTCAGTTGCCGCTATGTTATCGACAAATAAATGTCGCATCATTTTTTGCGACAAATGAAAGGTAAAACCACTAGTGAGATTCGAACTCACGAACGCTGGTTTACGAGACCAGATCTCTAAACTATGACCTATGTTACTACTGGATCTAATTTCTTCTATCGGCCAAGTTATGTTATATCAATGATCTATCCAGGCATTTTAAGTTTATGGCCCAATATAGCTGTCCCGTGGCCGTTGGTCGGTCATATATGCTAGCAATATGGCACACATGCACTGCACGATTGTTGACGACTTCAATTCCACACTTCCACTATGTTGTGAGTATGTGACTGGGGACGCTGAACGTTTAACGTGTCTTTCTCGCCATACAACATGGTCGAATCCCGGACATTTAGCCAATAGTTGCAGGGTTGGCCATTTAGCCAATTTTTTTTGTTGGATTTTTTTTTTTTTTTAGATATTTTTTCTTTTTTGAAAAATTGAACCTAACCTTTCTAACCCTGAAGCTAACACTACCCTAACTCTTACCCCAAATCCTAACTCTAAACCTAAGATATAATTTTTGAATTTTTTGGAAAAAAAAAAATTATTTTCGAAAAAAATTATGTTGGCTAAATGTCCACCCCTGCAAATGTTGGCTGAATGTCCGGATACCAGCATGGTAGCATCATGTATGAATGCCCGATACTAAATTTTTCAATTACTTTTTATATTTTTCATTGATTCACAATATACTCCAAATCAAATGAAACGAAAAATGTAACATAATGTAGGCCAGTGGTTCTCAACCAGCGAGGAATTCCTCCGCGGGGAGGAATTTTAACATTTTAAGGGAGGAATTTCCACTTTTTCAATTGAGTGCACTAAAATTTGCACTGTCACAAACAGTACCTCGTATTCATCAACTGTCAGATAAAAAAGAAGAACAAGTTTCGCATTAAGTTGAAAGTTTGAATATATTGATATTTTAATAAAATTCGTAACTTCTACCTACTCTTTCTTTACTATATTTTAGTTTCTGCAGAAAGCAGGCAAGGGGAAATATAGGGCGCCTGGTGCGGTAAAGGGAGGAATGTATCAAAAAAGGTTGATGAAGATTAATATGGCAAAATTAATTTTATATACAAGAACTGATTGCATATCACAAGTAAATAAACATAGATTTATTCAACAAAAACGATATTATTTTAAATAGCTATATATTTCTCAAATTTTTTTTTTAAGAAAATGAAAATATTTTGACGAGATTTTATTTTGAGATATTATGTTCCAAGGTTCTAATTACCTTGAAGATAACGTTTTCATTTTGAATTGTGTTGACATGATTGCTAATAACATTTAATAGAATGCATTACCTATGAGAGTAATTTTATCAGGGGGCACATCAGTGTTTTTCGGGGCCCTTTACCTTCTCCATTAGTAATATTTTTTTAAACATAAAAGATGGGAGAGGAGTGGGACTGTGGGGTGACCGTATGCTATGCTCATATCTCCCAAGTGCAAGCCCGAAAAGGCTAAAATAAAATTAAAAATATGCCAGAAAATCTTCCTGCAATTGCTAATAAAGTCGTTATTTCGTTATTGCTGGTATCGATGGCAGAAACGGCAGCAACGGAGCATTAGTTCGTCTGCATGGTGGGAAGGTACTAGGGATATGCAGGGGTGTAGAGTATTTTTCGTGTTCCTTTATCCTCTCCATTAGTAATATATTTTTTAAACACGACGATTTTAAGCACAACAGATGGGAGACGAGTGTGATGGCCGTATGTCATGCTCAGATTTCCACTCCACTTAAAAACCCTCCACGTAAAATATAGAACGTTTGGAGCCGAATTAAATTGATTACATTTTTCATAATTGCCATTTTCATGAACAATCCTTAGTTTTATCAAGTTTACTGTTCGTCATAAAAGAATCTGAAAATTGAACGCCCTCCTACCACAGCAGGGATGGGTGGGGCGTCGCTGGTGGGCATACCCACATTGTCATTTGGCCCAAGGTTGCCATTTGGGACAACATTCCTGGGTCCTCCGACGTTTTCAGCCTGCCTACTTGCTAATACAGTGCCTGCACATGTTTCCTGGTTAACGTTAACGTCGTTGCCGTGATCTTCGTTACCTTGGGGACGATTCACGTGACCTTGTTTCGCGATTGTGACGTCATTATGCCGTTTTGAGAGTAGCATACGAATGGTCGTGTGAAGAATATCGAGTAATTTCCAAACGAAGACAATTAACGCGATGGAGAGTATTGGGATGTAGAATCCATTCATGCGTACGCTGAATAGGTTACATGTAAATTCGAACGCGTCTTCTTGCGGCGGGCAAAAACACCGGCCTTCTTCTTCCTCAACTACGGGAGGAAAGTCTGCTTCTTCCGCGGGAACAGTGAAAATATCCGCGAGCAAGCCCAAGATTACTCGTGCAGTCATGTCCTTAGAGTTGCTACTTAATGCTACAATAATCTAAATATTGAATACTGGTGAATAAATTCAGAAGTGTTCAACAATGACGTGCCACCTTTTTTAACCTTGAAATGCTTTAAGATAAATTTGAAAATGCTTATTTTATAATTTACTAAACTATCAATAATTTTACCCACGTTTCACTGTAAAGCCGTATCAGGCTTATACATGACGCCTGGTGCGACCATGTCAGCTTGCGAGCATGTTGAACATTGATAGCGGAGGGAAGCCGTGACCAAGGTCACGTGAAATATCTCTGCACCGACGAGGATTTCAGCGTCCCCAGTCACTTCAAGGATCAAGGTGTACACGGCATGTTGAAGTGGCGTGATCAAGCGTGTGGTGCAGGTGCTGTAGTACTGAATAAATCTGTGCAGGTGCAGTCGGAATTCGGTCCTGAACCTCTCAGTTAGCATCGATAACTAGCCAACGGTTTTACCCGTTCTGCCGAATCCCTGACATTTAGCCATCGTTTGTGACGTCCCTAACCCTAACTTTGAGATATAATTTTTTTTGGAATTGTGGCTTAATGTCCGTTGGCTAAATGTCCGGATACCGTTCGGCCACCGCCAGCCAATAAAAAATCAAACCCGATGTTGTTTTTTACCGATTCCTTTAGATATAAATCATATCTTTCTACCTCTTTGTGGTCTTTATACACCTTTTATTTGTCCGAAATACGGTTTTCCCCTCCATATGTGGACATTTATGCGATTGTTGTAGTTTGTAGAATTGTTATTTATCTCTGATTTTGCCTTACCTGACAGCCTGATTTATATTCGATCTTATTTACTTACAACTACACAAGACAATCTATATATGTCGCGCTCAGATCGAGCTTAAAATCGCTCGACTCGACTCAATTCCGGCACCACTTCCCTGTACTTTCGGTTCTAACATTAATTTATGCTGAAATAAGCTCGTCTGACCCAGCTGACGAAATCATGCGGAAATCAGCACATATAAGCTGCCTATTTACCATTTTTCGCTGAAATGCGTTTATTTGACTGATTCATAACCTGGGATTTAAGTCGACTATATGCGTCTGATCAGCGCTGATTTTGCTTATTTTTCACCAGTCCCGCGGATAAGCGCCTTAAATTACTTACGCCCATAAGTTTAATGTGAACGCGGCACAAGGCTTTCCGTTCGTATAGAGCAAACTGGAAACTAGAGCGCTACCCTTTAAATCCTCTATTCTACCGCTTGTTTTTTTTTGCTGTTCAACGAAAACCTTGTTTAGTTGATTGCTCATTGTCTGCAGAAGTCATTTCGCTTGATCGTTTCTAGGCTACAGCTCCAGGTTTGATCGAATTCGGCAAACATCTAAGATCTGTTGTTTGTTTGCTTTTCATGATATATCTCGCCCTAGAAATGAATCATTAACTTTGCTGATAATATAAGGAAGTGTTAGCACAATACATATAATACAACGAACTTGCCGATTGGGTCATTGTTTTAGGGTTAAGCGAAATATTCACGCAACAACTTTTAACGTGAAATGAAATTGAGATATCGTCTAGTGATGGATATGATTTGATAGATAATTTTATTCTGGTAAATTTAAGTTTTTGATTCTGCTCCCTTGATTAAAACGCATGTCATCATGTAAATTTAAGTAAAATTTAATTATTAATAAAATGAAATTGTTTTAAACTCATGTTATGTTGAGGCCACCGGCCTATATTCCTTGCATCACTATAGGCCAGGGTATAGAGACTCACAAGTGACCCATAGCGGATTTTCTGTCTGTGTTTGCCGAAAATGAGAATGATTGCGAAGTGCTATGTATTATATATGTTTTCTGTCATATTTGAAGTTCAGATTTTGAATAATGTATGATGTATTCAAGATACCCTGCATATAGACATTACAAAGCTTCTACCACCCGGTACCCTAACCAAACATAATACCGAACACGTACTCAAATTAACAGATGAATCCAAGTTTCTCAAATCGATGAGAATTCCACCTAACTTATGAAAATAGAAAGGACACCATAAACCAAAAAGGAAGACTTGTCGGAAACAAAAATTATTTTTTTGGCGCCGAAACCCATTCCATCTCCACTATAGAGATGGCACCCAGTTCCGCCCAATGCACTAAATGGGCCAAACATAAAATTCGAAATATGGCCCTTCGGAGAGAATTTATTCTAATTTTATGACAAAAAAAACGAAGTAGATTTATCCATTATTGGCCCTCAGAGGTCACAAGTGCGGTCTTCAAAATTGTAATTGTAAAAACACAACTACTGTACGATATTGGCCGCGATCAATAGACAAGTAGAACCTCGAGCATTGTGATATTAACGCGGAAACTGCCTAGCTTCGACATCATTATTCGTCTTTCAGTCGTTTCCAGAGATTTGACTTTTCGGACTTCTCGACTCGAATCCCGATACTCGACTCGCATCTCACTTGAGGACCCAGTTGAACATTACTCCAAGACTTCTTTGATCATCTGGGCTCCAGGTTTTAACGGATGTCAAGTATCCCTGTCCCTTAGCCGTTGATCATACAACCCGATTACCTTCTGATTAACCAACTGAGGAAAATGTTAGTTCCTTTATCCCCATATGCGACCCAGTGGATATTTTCAGGAAGTAAAAGAGGAATATAAGGAGAAGGGCACTATTTTATGTGATTCACGAAAGAAATGTAACGCAATTATATTTTTCAGAACCTCTGTGGATGTTTTGGGCAAACATCTAATTTTAAGTCGTTAATTGTCCATTCATTTTACTTGAATGCTAGTAGAAGTGTCGAAAATAATTTTCTTAGTTTATCTTGTGACTTAAATTATTTTCGTACAAAACAAAATATCTTTTCAAGCATGCTTTTTGAAACCATTCTTAATACTAGACATACTTATTTAGTAATTCGCATCAAATTTCCAGTTTGGGAGACTGAAGACACATTAAAAACTCGTTCGTAGTCGCTTTGTTTTAGTTAATTTCAAAGGCGAACATTCCATTAGCCAGGAGTTGTGAAATGTCGTGTAGAAAACTGTTCAACCTTCCTCTCTGCTCCCTTTCAGTTGTGGGTCCGTATGTAGCGTAAGCCGCAAGGATGCTCAAACAAGAATTATAAAATTGTACAATGAAATAAAACATGGTCTTGTTTACACACAGCTAAATGTTTTGTTTCGTAAGCTTTCGCTACATCACAACATCTAGCTTCTACATACGAAGCATAATAAATGACTGTAAAAAGAAACATACGGGTTATAACATATAGCGTAATCATAATATGACATGCTGACGATAAGATATGAGAAAGAATCAAAATTCCATGGTTTACAGACGCGCTATTGTTATGGAATATCCGGAAACGTCTATTGTTCAAGGGAAAAAGATTAATTATCGAATTATTTTTGTGAATGCGTTCGCACTAATATTAAATATGTATTGATTAGGTTCATGACCTTTATGCCACGATCATTAGTTTTCACAAGCAAATTTAATGAGTTTTTACTTTGTATACTAGCCATCGACCGTTAAATTTATCCTTTAATAAACGTTACGATTCCTGTTAGGATAAATAAATTAGATGAGTGAACTTTATCTCTTTGTGGAAAACATACATTGGCTTAAGAAAGAAGTAACATTCTTGTTATTAAGAGAGAGAGGTATATAATACATATAATAACGATAGTACAACATTCCTGGTGATAAAGAGAGAAGAAGATACAGACAACGACTTTGAACGGATGCCTTTCAATCAACATGGCATACCGCGCAAGTTACGCGAGCAAAGTTCAAAGGGAAAGTAATGTTTCAGAAAGAAGTAAAGTCAATAGAACAAGGTGCATGCATATTAAATTCAAAGAACTTCCCACGAGCGACCAGTTTAAATCCTTTTTGGAAACAATCGAAGTCGATCCTACGAAACTTGAAGGTTATGTACAATCACCTTCTGGCGGAGTAGATTTGACCTTCATAACAAGAAAAATCGCAATTGATGTTGATCAATTAATGTGGAAGAAGAAAAAGGATGGACATCACTTACCAGTACACAGATTATATGTATGTGAAAAAATTGCAGTTTTTATTCATTGGGTACCTATTCCAATGACAAAAATACCTATATCAGAATACTTCAAAAACAATCACGGAGA
>JAUELA010096400.1:0-10098 GCA_031471845.1 Boltenia villosa | reverse complement strand
GGTTCTGGGTTCGAATCCCGGCAGCACATGTTTTCGGCACTCCGCACGTGTGATAATCACTTCACTTCAATGCCGTGATGAACCCTGATACGAGATGTGAGTAAGTGACTGAGGGCGCTGAACCCCTCGCCAGTGCAAGGCGGTTTCCCGTTTCCCGGCTCCGCCATCCTAGTTCAGCATGCTCGCAAGCCGGCATGGTCCATTGTGTGTCCATGTATAAGCCAGAAAACGGCTTTCCGCTGAATCCGAGGATAAATATGCAACATGTTTATGTTTATGTTTAGTCATTTACTCAGTCAAGGCTCAAGGGTGATCACGGCATATATTGAAGTAAGGTGATCAACAAGCGTGCAACATCGTGTAGGTGCTGGATAAATATGTGCAGGTGAAGCGGAGATTCGAACCCAGAACCTCTAGGTGAGCATAGATGACCAGCCGATGGCTTTACCTGTTCGGTCACCGGACAGCCTATTTAAAGTTCAGTTGGTTCAGTGTCATGCCATATTTTTCTACACTGACCGCTGTTTTCAAAAAATTTGTATTTAAAATGATGAAAAATATAAATTCTATCTATCTATCCAAGTCATATTATTCGTTTCAATTTAGATGCATGAAAGTCTTTATTGATGGAGCACTGGGCAGTGACACTGCAGCATTAAGTGAACCTTATGTGAAGAAGCTTCCAAATGGAGAAGAGAACTTTGGGATTCTTTATCAGAGTCAAGAAGAGCTGAATGAATTGGTGAGAATATTGATTCTATTTACAAGTGGGATTTTAAAGTGAAAGTATTTGACAAGAATCAAATCTTTGATTTTGCAAGCACTGGGAATACACACATTTCAAATATATAATCCCAATGTAATTTTCATCAAACTTATATCAATTTTTTATTTCATAAAAGTTATTTCTGCCATGCCCTACTTTTGCATGTAAGTTAATGTTCCATTGATAGATACTTGTAGATTTCATAGTTACTTGTTTTTATTTTTTTTTTTTGCAAACTTACTGGTAGGGGAGAGTGGGAAGAGTTGTCATCGACGCATACTGAGAAGGTAAGACCTATTTTTACCGCTCCGCAGTAGGAATGTCAAAAGCAGATGTCGAACATTTGAGAATAAATGTGTAGGCTATATGAAAACATATTTTACAAAATCGATATACCTTTTTTCCAAAATTGCAAAATCGTTTTCAGTGCTCACAAAAATGCTACTCATTTACCACAGTAGAACATGCAGAACTAGGAAAATACAACTATGTCAGTTAAAGGCCTTGCCTAATCCTTGATTGAAACGTGACATCGGCAGGTCTGACAATGGCAGATTTTTCGAGAAAACAACTTACCCATACGACAACAAGCTCCACTCTCCCCTACCCCTTTTCATTGTCTCCCCATGTTACAGTTTGACTTAGATGACCTCACAGTCTTTCCACTGCTTTCTCATTAATACCTGTCTTAACAATCTATATTCTATTCTGTTTACTTTTGTCCTCTCCCTTTTTGTCCTCTTCCATTCTGTTTACTTTTGTCCTCTCCCTTTTTGTTTCTATCTATTGTATTCTTATTCCCTTTGTGTGTGTTGCATTATTTATTATGGTGGACGAAAATGAAAACTATCTCTATCTCAAACTAAAATTAATATACATGGCTGCAGCTTGGAAAAGGGTGAGTTTGTTTGTTGGAGTGGTAAAGCCATCGACTACTAAGGCCATTTAGGCAATATAGTTCTTGAAAATTTGTCAGAAACCTTGATTTGGTATCTTGACCATGCGTGTTCATTTGTGTGTCAAGGAAGTATAACAGCTTCTCTCCTAGACAATCAGCTGTCTGATGGCCGGATGGGAGAGCCGTTTGGTAGCCATGAATGCTGAATGAGAGGGTCAGGGTCTAAATCTCGGCTGTACCTGCACTTATTCTTGAGTATTACGGATCTCTTTATCACTTCAATATCAGGGTCATGTGAAATTGCCCTTATGAGGCGAGAACTTCAGCATCCATAGTCACTTACTCACATCAAGGATCAGGATGAACACGGCATATATTCAAGTGTAGTTATCAAGTGTGCAGTGAATACTTGTAGCCAAGATTTTAACCCTGAACCTCCTTTCACTTGCAGACAATTCAGATCAATGTAGGTATAATTGAGATAGAAATCATGTTCTTGCAATAAGCATCAATGACCTGCCAACTGCTTTGAACCGGGTCAGGTGACCACCGATCAAGTTCTGAAACATTGTTGATTTAATTGTTATCACTGCATTGAATCTTGCCCTGTTATAAACCATTTAGTTGGTTTCATTGTCATGCAATATTTTTCCATGCTGACCACTGATTTCAAAATACACAAATTCTATCTATTCACTAACTAAACGTGATCTCTTACTAAAATCAATATATTTTAGTTCAAATTTATTTATCTATCATTATCCATCCTATGTTCTCAAAATAAATCAATAATTTCAAATCTTTTTCCTCTTAGGTAAGAACAGCATCTGAGCATGGATTCCAGTTGGAAATGCATGTGATTGGTGACAGAGCTGCTGAACTTGCTTTGAATTCACTCGAAGCGTGTGATGTTCCACCTAGTGATCGACCTATATTTGTTCATTGTCAGCTGTTGAATCCTTCATTGATAGAGAGGTGAGATTGGAAGAGTAATTGTTAGAGCAGTGGTTCCCAACCTTTTTATGATCGCGTACTACTTAGAGGCTCCATACTGTCGCCGCGTACCACCTGGTTTCAGAAAAGCTGAATTTGATCAGACATCAATTTATTCACTTATGCCCCCATCATACTACAGTAGATTTACGGTAGATTTGATGAAGAATTGCTTATATACAAAGTATAACTATGCAAATGCTGAGCTGCAAGGTAGAACCACCGTTGTGCTCATTTGCAAAAAAAGGATTTGCGTAGTTTTACTTTGTAAACAATTCTTAATTCGGGAATTCTCAGGAAATTCTTCTGTACATCTACCGTAGTGTGAAAGGGGCATTATAACACACAAATGAACTTACAATGAACAAAACTTGATTTAATGTGAGGGCTTCATCTGGAATATGCAAATACCGAGAGCGCATACAGTATGTAACAGTAATAATTTTTTTTAAAACAATAATAAACTAAATTTTACATATAAGCCAAAAGTGCTCGCGTACCACCTGGAAGGCTCTAGCGTACCACTAGTGGTACGCGTACCACAGGTTGGTAACCACTGCGTTAGAGGTACAAACATGTGAAAAATCTCCAACAATTACAGACTTTGTTGAAATACCAAAGAATATTTAACAATTCTAGGCTTGTTTTATGCTGGCAAGACTTGTGTAATGTCATGCAGCCAACCGTTTATCCTTTCTCTATGCTTCCCTTCTAATTGTGGATCCGTATGTGGCGTAAGCCACAAAGATGCTCAAACAAGAATCATACAATTCAAATATTATATCAGATTCAGACATCGTCTTGTTCTTACACAATTGATAACTATTTATTATACTTCGTCTGAAAAAGCAAGATGTTATAATCTATAAATAAAACTTTTAATTGTGTATGAACAAGACTACGTCTGATATTATAAAATATAAACTTGGCATATTTAAAAATTGTTAAAAGTTTTATTTCGTAAGCTTTCGTTAGATTATAAATAACATCTTGCTTCTTCAGAGGAAGCATAATAGATAACTGCAAAATGAAACAAATTGAATTGGTTACACTCATTATTGTGAAATTGAAATAAGATCATATATGTATTAAGATGTCTTAGATTATATATGACCAAGTATCTAAGAGGGGAAAAAATATGTATGCCTAGTTGTAGAAGCTGGCGTGATATTAAAGTCACTGTCTAGCCGAAGTTTATTATAAAATGATTATCCTAAAAGTTATCCTTTCTCAATGCACCGTTTAGTTGTGGATCTGTTTGGTGAAATTATTTAGATCCCTCCCATTTCTTGGATGACATCATAATAAAACTAGTAATCCTTTATTTTATTTCTCTAATATATTGGCGGTTTTCCAGGGCTGTGGAGTCGGAGTCTTGGAGTTGGGAAGAATGTACCGACTCCGACTCCCAATATGTTTAAACTGTTGAAACCGAATAGTAATGTATCGCGAGTAATTCTGGAATATTTTTTAAAAATCAGAATTTCAAATTGAACTGAAATTAATATTCTACATTTGAAACTGTAATGCCACAGCATAATGAATGCACAATGCTGAATGCTGGGACAAGATTCAAGTGCTAAAAGGCTAGCTGATATGAAACTGATACAGCATATATGTTAATTTAAATGTTATGTTAATTCATCTCAGCACTTGGCAGTGATGAAATACTTTGTATGTTTTGTGCTTTCAATCAAAATAGGAAATATATAATTAGTATACTTCTTATTTATTTACTATATTGATGTACAAATAAAGGAGTCGGAGTCTGATGTCTCATAATTGAGGAGACAGAGTTGGAGTCCTAAGGTTTTATGTACACTCCACAGCCCCTGTTTCCATTTTTCATCTTCTGCAGAATGAAGAAACGAGGAGTGATTGCTAGCATCCAGCCTGAAGCAGTCATCGAAGACTCCTCCTGGATACGGGAGAGGATCTCTAAGAATCTCCAGAAATGCATGTACCCATGCAAGACCCTCATCGATAGAGGGATAACATGTGTAGGGGGTAGCGACAGCCCCGTGCACTACCCCAACTGCCTCCTTGGAATTCACGATGCAATATTTCAGCCGGATGGCGCTAGAGGAAGAGGTGAAAGGTCATTTCAGCCTTCTGAATGCGTCACTTTTCGTCAAGCTGTTGATATGTACACTTCCGTAGCAGTATTGACCGATTTTGCTGAAGATTTCCTTGGTCGCATAGAACTGGGTTATTTCGCAAATTTCGTTGTCCTTGACACCCCGTTAGTTCAAGGTCAAATTATTGACCTTCCCTCTCACCCCGAAGCTTTACTTGAAACAAAAGTACAACAGACATGGGTAAAGGGGGTTAAATTGTTTGAAAAATAGGACCCAGTTTGTTGAAAAACATGACGATTGCTCGGTACCCTCTGATCGGGGCTACCTCTGAGCAGGGCCAGATTTCCTAAATATACATTTTGTACAACATAATGATGGGATTTGCAGTTTACTTTGATATAAATTCAACTGGATTATAAGCAGAACCGTTTTTAGGTGTTTTGCCGCGCTAGGCGAGAGTTTAAAAACGCCGCCCCCTCACTTTTACTTAGATTCGAAGTGCCCATCCCTACTGAGAATTGATGATAATGACCTACAGAGATAAAAACAATAACAGGGAGGGATGTATCAAGTCACAAATCACCTCAAGTGCCTCACTCCCAGCGCTCGGCAGAGATGGATCAAGGTTGTTTACGTTTCGTACCCAGCAGCGACCTTTTTCACTTTCTTACTTTTGCGGTAGGTAGAGACAATGTTTACATTAGTCAAAGTAAGCACTGATTATGTAATTGTTTCGTATGATGTTTCAATTTTCCCTCTATTTAATTTTTTTCTCCTCTCAATTTTATTCGCTGTTTGATTTCAAATTAAAAATTTTGCCGCCATAGGCGGCCGCCTAGTCTTGCCTAATGGTAGAAACGGCCCTGATTTTAAGTTATAACCATTCATATCACAAAACCACAACAAAAAAACTTTTGAAAAAATGGTGGTGGTGCTCACTCTTCTTTTAATGATCTTCGGACCCACTACTGGGATGGATAAAAGGTAGTGGGGTAACTGTTTCTACATAACACAGAATTTATACATTAGAGCAGAGCTTTTCAGACTCAGGTTTACGAAGGATATGGTGGGGGTCCACAGGAGCATTCTAAAAATATTCATTAACAGTGTAATGGGTTCAGCATTACAACCCTGTGTTTTCAAATTTTTACACTTATACCTTTCTTAAGACAGTAAAAGCTATTTTTAGGAATCAATCAGCTTGACATGTGCGATAGGCTGTCTGCTAAGGTGTGCATGCTTCCCATTGGTTTTTTTTATCGTTGCCCGCTTACGTGGCCCCATGCAAAGAATCTGTAGCATTGCCTCAAGCTCTCCTCTGAGAAAATCATCTTATACTGTTCGTCTAACAGCCATTGCATTTCCCGTATCTCTTCATAAGCTGGTATTACACTAAAGAATTCCATGACTTAATGCGCACAATAGTAGGGGGGTACGCGCCACGCGGGACATTAAATCATGAAAATAATAAAAGTCCTGTAACAATTTTGAATATTTTAGCTAACTATCGGTTAATTATCAAGTAGCGTCATATCTTTCGAAAAGTAATAATTTTATTGCATTCTTTTGTTCTTTGGGTGTTGCCAACATTTATTGTCACCCATATTCTTATATATATCATGCTATTTTATTTAACGACAGACATTCATGTCCCGAACACCTGGAATACACTGCTGGTTTTAAGCTTGTGTCATATTGTCATTCATTGGATCACATTATGACTAGCACAGGCAAACCCAGGCTGTTCATTGTTGCAATCTTAACATATTCAATGTTTTTGAATAGAAATATTATTTTCTATCGCCCTCCTCCTGCAGTAGAAGTCAATCCAAACACTGTCATTCATACATTTATGTATTTATTCGAAAGGATTAATTATGACATAACAAATGCATATGGATGAATGGCAGAATTGTGATTTAATAATATATAAAGTATTTTTGATCAGATCACATAATACTGAAATCTTTCTAAATTCCAGAAAATGTTCATAAAAAGACTCAAAGAAGTCTTTGTACAAATATTCTTGTTTTCATTGCAATAGTCTCATATCAGTCGTCAGGCTTTGTTGACGCATCTGTAAACAAGGAAGCACAATTGATTATTTAAGTTTTGGTTATGTCTAGGACAGGGGTGGGCAAACTATGGCCCACATGCGCTGTGAGGTCTTTTTGTGCGCTTGCGAACTTCCTCGCAAGGCGATTTCAATTTATGCGGTCCAGCCATGTTGCAAACGCAAACATGATAACGATGGATGGAGTATTATTTGTACAGGATTGTGTGCAGTTGCACACATCACATTAAGTTTGTATACCGTAATTTTTCGATTATAAGTGACTGACTGGGGACGCCGAACTACTCGGCGGTGCATAGCAGTTTCATGCGCCTTTCCACTGGAAGTACCGCATCATGCCTAAGTCGTCGGTAACCATGTCATTGGTTTTCCTCCCATGAATCCACGTATATAAACTGGTCTGTTTGGTGTTCGAGAAATTTAAGCATCTGGCAAGTCAAAATTGCTAACGGGGACGATCTAGGTCACACTTCACTGATTCTAATGAGTAAGTGACCCTCGACTTCTCGTTATTGAGGGGGGCAATATCGGTTTCACTCCTTCGAAAATATTTTTATACTGCTCGTCTAACAGCCATTGCATTTCCCGTATCTCTATAACTGGCAGAATCAAATTTTTGGTGTGACTCGACTCAAGTTTTGACCTGTGAGAGATCCAACTCGACTCGAGTCTTGGCGCTTGATACCATGCCTTGACTCGAGTCTTGAAACAAAACGATTGGAGTCTCAAATTAAAGAGATCAATTTGATTACAATTTCTCGACCGGTCTTAAATAGTTTCGAAAAAGTCAGTGACTCGACTCGACTATGAGATTGAAAAGACTGAACTTGACTAGAGTCTCTAGGTCCATGACTCGAGACCATAATTTGGTGACTTGGTCCCATCTCTGCACAATAGGTCCGCGATACGTTGTTGGAAGATACAATATCGGCCTCAAAAGACAGCTTGGTGGCCGAGAAATTTAGGGGACTGGTTTTGCTCCAGGGGAGGATCTAGGTTCAAATCCAGGTCACACCTCACTGATTCTAACGCGTAAGTGACCCTCCACCCTCACTGTTGAGGGGGGGGACACAATATTGGTTTCAAAAGACAGCCTAAATATTTAAAATCTGGCTGTCCGGTCGCCAAACGGGTAAAGTCGTTAGCTGGTCCTGGGTTCGATTCTCGGCTTCACCTGCACAGATTTATTCAGCACATACACGATGTTGCACGCTTGTTGATCATATAACTGCACTATATGCCGTGTTCACCATTGAGCCTTGACGTGAGTAAGTGACTGGCGACGCTGAACTCCTCACCGGTACAAAGCGGTCACGGCTTTCCTCCGCTATATAAGGTTGCATCATGCATAGCCCGCTACGGCTTTCCGGCGAATCGAGGGTAAATATGATGGTTCTAGGACAATTTCCCCCCGGACAATTGCCCTCCCGACAATTGCCCCCGGACAACTCCCCCCCGCCTAGGACAATTGCCCCCCAACTAACGGCGCCAGCAAATTACTAGATTACGATCCTCAAATGCTTTATCTTTCGCCAACATCCCTAAACCCATCCTTAACCCGACCCTAACCCTAACTATTGCCCTAAGCCTAACGATTGGAAGAACGAATAATCCTATTTCAAAGGGTATCGAGACATTTGGCCAACGGACATTTAGCCAACATTCAAAAAATTATATATTAGGCTTCATGGTTAGTGTTAGATCCGGGGGGAAGTTGTCCTAGAACCAAATATGATACATCAATCAAAAAAATCATCTCACTTCTTCCATCGCAAGCCACAATTTTAACTTTATCGACATCCACATTGTATGTTGTATTGCGGAAATTCACATTGTTCAACACAAACGTCCACACGTTGTCACAAAATCTGTAGGTTCTCAGATCTCCCTTTGAAAAGAATAAAAAATTATAAAATGCGTAGTAAGTAGGAATTGAAAAAATGGGTTTTTATGGGTTTACATGAAAATCACATTAAAAACTATTTTTGGTGATCTTCTTGAGAAGTTAGGCAAATGACCCTAAATATAAGGTAAACTTCCACTTGTCACAGCTACACTCTAAATCACATATTCATTTCACACTGTTAGGGTTAGGGATAGGTTAGTTAATAATCAGATAGTTGGCGTACCGTTGTTAGGCTGAAGAATAAAAGACATCACTAAGATGTAACAACTGGAATATCACCAAATATAATACATAATGTAAACACAGACACAAATATAGGTAAACTTCCACTTGTCCCGCTACACTCTAAATCACATATTCATTTCATACTGTTAGGGTTAGGTTAGTTAATAATCATATAGTTGACGCAGACACAAATATAGATAAACTTCCACTTGTCCCGCTACAATCACGTGTTCATTTCACACTGTTAGGGTTTCGGTTAGATTCAAGGTTAGCGTTAGGGTCAGGTAATATTCAGATAGTTGGCGTACTGTTGTTTGTTTGGAGAGAAAAGATATCACTGAGAGGTAACATCTCGAAGATCACCAAATATATACATAATTAAATAAAACAATGTACGCACAAACACAAATATATTTACCGTGAACTGAATCCTGTTTTTCACTCTTGATGCAAGAGCATTATTGATCGCTTTGTCAAATTCAAGAAGAACTCTCAGAGCAAGTTGAGGAGTGATTTGCTGGCTCTGAAAATGAAATTAACTTTAGGTAAATATAATTTTAACTTATTTATTAATGATGAATACTAGAGAGATAGGGTTATCTAGCTGATGTTACTGCCGATTATACTCTTCCTCATAAGCGGTTTGACAGTATGCCAACTATTTGAAGATATGGGAGCCATGAAAGAAATGAAGTGTAAAAGTTATGAAAGTGAGCCGAAGTGAATATATACAGCAAATGCGACAAAACTTGCCGGAATTAATATTTGATATATTATTCCCTAACCCTAACAGTAGGAATTTATATTTACAATAAACAAACTAACGTCATTTTTTTGTTTTTATCTGCATTATAAAAAAAGAAAAAGGGTGAGGAAGAGAAAGAAGAATGGCGTGCAGAGATAATTAGTGAGAGGAGAGAGGATGGGGCCGTAACAACAGGAATTTTACCAACTCCTATTTCATGGAAGGTTGGGCTAAGGGTTAGTGTTCAGTTGCTTCTTAATTTGATACCAGTATTCCCGCAACTGCCGTAAATTAGGATTGCTAGTTTCCCTGTACCTTCCGTAAATTAGTGTTTCGATGAATCCTAGACGGTACGGATCAGGGATACTACGGCTTAGACGGTACGGAGGCAATACGTCGGAAGAGAGAAGATG
>JAUELA010096289.1:0-10098 GCA_031471845.1 Boltenia villosa | reverse complement strand
TTAGGAGGTGAATCGTTCACATGATGAATTCGAGTTTCATAGTATATACCATACATGGATTGGGTGCCTTGCTCAAAGGTACCACCGCACCGAAGTAAGAACAATGTATCTCGCAAAAGCGCAGTGTTCATGTATGTATGGAAAGAAGATCATCTTAACCACGGAGAAATTTCGGAAATATATTCCCATAATGCAGTGCTGATGTAAGCCAATCATGATTCTTCCAGATTGAATATAAATTCCGTATGCAGCCTGGACTATTTAATGCATGGTAGATGCTATATTGATCAACAAGGATTTTCTTGATTATATAAATAAATTGGTCAATGCATGCATCACACCGCTCTTTTGAAGGAATTGTAGCACCTACCCTCTCTATCCCAATTGGTATGAAAGTACAGAACCACGTTGTAGAATTTCAAATCGGAAATCCACGCGCTCATACACTTGCGATTCACACACGACGCATGCGGCGCATGTGGCCTCATATCAACTCTTCCATGCCCATGTTCTCGATGCATGAATTATAGCCTGATGCAAACAACAACAAAATATGCAATTTGTTTCAGCGTTTTAATCATGAATGACCCTACACGAAATGCTTCAACAAATATTTTAATCCTCCGAAAAGTATAAAACGATCAATAGTGTATTCCATTCCAGAAGCGAAGCCCAGGGGAACGCATGCACATATGAAAAAGATATCTCCAGTCACGTACCTTCAACAAGATATTATGATTCTACACGACGAAAATTGAGGCTCTTGTACTGGTTCTTTTTCAGCTGAATTGTTCGAATATCGGTTCATCAGATGTATGGATTGTGCACGGGACACGTGTATCGTGTGTGAGCCTCGTGCGTGGTGGAGGATTTTGTGGATTCTGCAATTGCCTTGTAATTATGCATAGTGCAGAACGCAAAGATCATCTTCTTTCAGCTAGCAATGAACGAATTGGAATAATATTTTGGTTAAAAATTACTTTCTACTGCATGGTAGATGACGTTGTAACCGAGGTTAACTTTCACAATTTATTTGTATGTTATGTTCTTCTTAACCCTAGAACACTAAGGTTAATGTTATTAGCCTTCAACACTTATGTCGGTTGTCTGGCACCTGGTTTTGGTAACATATTTTAATCCTTCAAAAGGTATACAATGATCAATAGTGTATTGCATTTCGCAAGAGAAGCCGAGGAAATGCATGTACACATGAAAAATTACCTCTTGCCGCGTACCTCCAACGAGATCTCTGATTCTACAAGATTTAGATTCAACCTCTGAGCATACAGGTGCTGATCATATTGGTTTCAAGTTTATCGCCTTCAGTGGAATAGGTTAAATGCCTGTTCAATGCCAAGAATACATAAAAAAAATATTTCTACCGAAAAACCAAAGCAACATATAGGAATCTGATTGCTAAACGTCTGAATGTCCTAATTTACTCGCTTTGGTATAACTTGGAGTTGGAGCCCATGGAGTTGGATCGTGCCTGCGCAAGGATCGTGAATGAGCCGCGTGGTTTTATGGGTTCTATAAATGCAATCATGCATGACGCGTCAGCCATCTGCCTTCAGTTCAGATAGTTCTTATATAACTTCTAACAACGCCAAATAATAATTGCAGAACACAATTCATTTTTTTTTATTTCAATGCTTTTGTATCCTTATATTTTATGCTATATAGAGCAGTGCTTCCCAACCAGTGGGAAGCAGATAATATACACTCACAAATACTCATTTATTCAACTATAATAACAAAATTGGACAACAATGGAAAGATTGTACGTTTGCTAAGGGCAAACCTAATTTATGGAGTTACGGATTTTGTTTCATCTTAATACAAATTAGTATTAGTAAATTCAGTATTAGTTAGGGAGGAGGTTTAGGGTATGCTTAGGTAATTGATATTTAGATATTACATCAGCCTGTCGGTCCGTAACTTACGGAATCCGTAAAAATCACTTCGTAAATCCGTCATCCGTTACTCCGTAAATTAGGATTGCCCGTCTGCTAAAGACATGAGAGTTGAGATGCATTGGCTGCAAACCCTCACATTATGTGTGAGCTGTAACTCTAATTTTAACTTCTAAGTGGTTGCTATCTAAACCTACCTGTCTAATCACACAGGATGATGCTGGGTGATATATTTCTCATAGTTGGTTTGAAACGTCATTCCCTTTGCAAAAGCGATTATGTGTGTTTCTGTTTCAGTACAAAAATTCAGTACAAAAAATCTCACCCTTCACGTTATATTTTACGGTAATATATCGCAAGTCAGAAACCAACCCAAATTCACTTCATGTGGGAAATTGCCAAAAACTGTCTTAAAAATGTCGAACAAAGTATTTGGAAAGAAATATTGTGGAATATAATAACATTGTACAGAGAGTATGTCATAAAACTCATGTGTTTTGTTTGATTTACCCCTAGGTTTATCAGAGATATAAGGGCCTTAATCTTGGCGAATGTAGGGAGAAGCAATTAGCTTCGAAACTAGAGTGCTCTGAAAACAACTTAGAACATTATAATAAAAATGTAATATCATAAAGTTGCAAATAAAACAGATTAAAAAAGACCTATTGGCCCAGTAAAAAGGAGATGTAATGTAAACATCGTCTTGCCAAGGACGAAACTCATTGGTATTCATGCAAGGAAAACATTGATCTATTGGGTCGTGTATAGTCAGAATTCCATACCAATCTCCTGGTAACTGTATAAAACAGAGTAGGAATTGTTACGAAATATAGCTAAAGGTCTACGGAATGGTGACAATTGACGTCCTTTTCCTAATTTATTTCCGATTAATTTTCTTAATTAAGTCTATTGATTTATTAATTTTCATGCAAGGAATAAATTGGTCTATCAGATCGCGTATATTCAGACTTTGTTACCAATCTCTTGGCAACTGTTTCAAAACAGATATGGGATTGTTATGTACGCTTCGAAATAAATCTAGATGTGCACAGGATGGTGACAATTAACGTCCATTGTTGATTATTTTTAACATTATTTTATTTTAAAAAATCGTGAATTTTTCTTAATTTACACCGTTCTGCGCTAGCTTATATCTATTTTATATTAATTATTTTATTAAAGCATATTTCTGTCACTAATGCTGGTCGTCTAGGACTTCTTGCACTTGAACGAGATACGCAATGAAATAGCATTTATTATCTGACATTATTTGATTGCTTCAACCCAACCATACGGCACATACAATACACAGGCAGCTCATGCACAATCCATGCATCTGATGCACGATCGCGAACCAGATCGAGATGATTGGTAGACATTACAATAACATGATGTGATATGAGGCAGCATAGGCCGCATGCGTTATGTTTAAATCACAAGAGTATGATTGCGTGGATTCTCGATTTAAAATTCTACAACCTGGTTCTGTGCTTTCAGACCAATTGGGATAGAGAGGGAAGGTGCTTCATTTCCTTCACTAAAGTAGTCCGCTGCATGTATTGATGATTTTTTTATATTCAAGAAAATCATTGTTAATCACGAGAGCACTAATAATACGTGGTAACCCGCCTATAGGCTGCAGACAAAAATGATATTCAACCTGGACGATCATGATTGGATTACACCAGCACTACATTATGGGAATAATTTCCAGAAATTTTCACTCCGAACACTGCGCTTTTGCGAGATGCATTTTCCTTACTTCAGTACCGTATTACCCTTGAGCAGGGTACCCAATCCATGTATGGTATATCCTATGAAACCCTAAAATATCATGTGTACTTCCTAAATCCTAAAGGCTAATTGAAAGGTTTACAATTGTAATATAATTTGATCGGATCGCAATCGTGGAATACACAAAACCTTACAATCTATGCATTTGAAGCACGACCCAGTTGCATGAGCTAGTTCAATGATATACATAACAAATAAGATGGAATTATTTCGCGCTGAAATACCAGCTAACAGCCTAATGCTTCAAGATATTTTTCAAGGTGAAAGACGTGATATTTCATTCCGGAAGGAACTGCTATATAAGATACAGAGGAGGCAATGCCTACGCATACTAAGAAGGTATCTGGATTCAAGCACATCAACGAGAAGAATTCTGCACAATGAAGACGGAAGGTCTTGCAGTGCTTCTTTTTTCAGGTTTGTTGACTTCAGTGGAAATGTTCGATGAGGGGGAATGTCAAATGGTGAATCCGTCTGAAAATATCGATTGGAACATGGTATGTAGTCAGTTTCTAAAGTTTTTATTCCGAATTTACTTGTGCAAGGATTTCAAAATATAATCTATTGATGGATAATTTGATTGTCAAGAAAAACCCTGTTCGTTCCCAGAATATTGAGTTATATTTCTTATGGGCACTGATCGTTTATTCCTTTTTAAAGATTTAACGCTGTAACAATTCCATCTGTTTTTCATAACAGTTACCAGGAAATTGGTACCAAATTCTGAATATACACGATCCAATCTATCAAATGTAATTGATCTGTTTTATTTGTGACTTCGCGATGTGACAACGCAATAATGTTCTACGTCAACGTTTTAAAGCAATCTGCATTCAAAGTTAATTCCTTCTCACCTCCTTATTCAAGACAATGGACAATTGGACATTACAACGTTGATGAACGTTGGGGTTAATTGAGAACAACTTATTCGTTTAAGACATACTATACTATAGTTGGGGTAAACTAAGAACAACTTATTCGTTTAAGACATACTATACTCACTGTATAACAATGATATTTTATTTTAGAATATCTCTTTCAAAATTGTATGACCTCCTTCTCTAAGACAGTTTCTGGGAAGCAGTTGCAGGAATCGAAGTTGGGTTCGTTTATTACTTCCGTTATATTATCGCAAAATATATTGCAAATGCTAATGGCTTTTCGTGTTCAAATAGAAAGACACATGAACACTCTTGCCAGGATTATGAGAATTATATCATCGCACTCCGTGATGAGACAGGGAGGTTTGCATAGCAACGATCTTCTTTGTAGATGCGCTCATCGAAGTGCTATGTGCACCTTAAAATTAGATCTTTACTGATTTTTATATTGAATATTTTCTTTTCAAAGGAACCAGAGTTATGTGGGTGCACAGTCGCAACCCGTATCCAACTGCAGAAGACATTTGTAGGGGTCTGCCGACGCTGTTCCTTATACGCCTTGATGTCGTCAGTATGAAATACTCAGTCCCGGTTTGATGGAGTTTTATTCAAGTAAATGGCTGGACACGACATCACGTAGGCTTTACGCCTCAGTGAGCCGCGTTAATGTCATCACAGAAAATACGGTATTTTATAGAATTATTAGAAACCCTCCAGCAATGTCAGACACAGACATATACAAGATGACCTGAAGTCATGGCAAAAGAATCATTTTCACGTCGTTAAGTGGTAAATGAATTTCACGAAAAAGTCGTAAATACTTATCACGCGATATTCGTAAACAATATGAAACTGACGAAAATGTCGTAAATAAAGTCACGAGATTTTCGTAAACAAAAATGAAACGCAATTAAACTCAATTACCCCGAAGACAAAATTAGTTTTTCATTATATGAGAATTAACCCTTCAACTCTGTTTATTGTTCGCTACACATTCTTCGAATCCATAACAAACTAATTGAAATTGGGGACGGATGGAATAAGTTGCCTCTCTACCTTTCTGGATGCACACAACTTAAGTTACCGGTCTAATAGCAATGTGGCTTAGCATGATTTGGAATCTATATGCATTGAAACTGAAATGAAAAAATATATTGTTATCTAATTTGTTATATTCAGTGATAATGATCGATACAGGGGAATGTCAACTGGTGAATCCAAGTTAAGATATAGATATTGGAACATGGTATGTGATCAGTATTTTTGCGAATGTTTATTCCGAATTCACTTGTGCTAGATTTCATTACTATTTTTTGAGACATGTAGAAAAATTAGTATTATAATTTAAACGCGGTTATGCAAACTTCAAAAATGAACACTTCATAATAACAATCATATCTGCTTTGAAAATTGTATCACCTTAACGTTTTTTGATTTGTTGTCTCTTGTCTCTTGCCAGAGCGGACTGCTGTATGTATTGATGAATTAATTTTTCTATATTCAAGAAAATCCATGTTAATCAAGCGAGAATCTAATACATGCCAACCTGCCCAGGCTGCAGACGAAATTGATATTCAACCCGGACGATCATGATTGGCTTACATCAGCATAGCACTATGGGAATAATATTCCAAAATTTTCGCTCCGTGATTAAGATGTTCTTCTTTTCATACATACAGGAACATTACGTTTTTGAGAGATGCATTTGTCTTATTTCAGGGAGATATTACTCTTGGGCAAGGTACCCAATTCATGTATGGTATATCCTATCAAACTCAAAATCATCCTGTGAAAATACCTGAATCCTAATTGGTAAATGAAAGCTTTATAATTGTATTAAAATTTGATCAGAACGTAATCGTGGAATACCAAAACCCTACGGCACATACAATATACTCGCGGCTCATGCACTATCTATGCATTTGATGCATGAACCAGGTCCATGAGCTCGATCAATGATAGACATAACATCAAGTGAAATTATTTCGCGCTGGTATACCAACTAACAGACTAATGCTTCAACATCTCTTTCAAGTTGAAATACTTGTTATTCCGGAAGAGAACTGCTATATAATATATGATACAGACGAGACAACACCCGCGCAGATGAATAATATATCTAGAGACAAGCACATCGACGAGAAGGAATCCGCTAAATGAAGACTAAAGCTATTATACTAGTTATTCTTTCAAGTTTGTTGTCTTCAGCGGAAATGTTAGATGCTGAAGAATGTCAACTGGTGAATCTAAGTCAAGATATAGACTGGAACATGGTATGTGATCAGTCTTTTTGTGAGTTTTTATTTCGCTTATGCAGGGTTTATTACTTTTTTAATGGACAAAATTTAGCTAATTGAGAGATAATTAGATTGTCAATATTAACACTGTCCATTCCAAGAATATTGATATACATTTCTTGTGGGCACTGGTCGTTCATTCATTTTTTAGGAATTAAAGTCGGCACTGAACGGTGTAAGTTAAAAAAAATTCATGATGTTTTTAATAAAATAATTGAGAAAATTATTCGGAAATATTTGGGAAAGTACATCAATTGTCACCATCCCAGACCTTAACTATATTCGTAACAATTCCATCTCTGTTTTGTTACAGTTACCAGGAGATTGGTATCAAATTCTGAATATACACGACTCGATCGATGAAATTTTTCCTTGCATGAATATCAAGGATTATCGTTCTTGGCAAGACGATGTTTACATTACATTTCAGGCCTTTTACTGGATAAACAAGTAATTTATCTGTTTTATTTGTGACTACGCGATGTTACAACATAATAATGTTCTACGTCTACGTTTTATAGCAATCTGCATTCAAACCTAATTCCTTCTCACTTCCTTCTTCAAGACGACGGACATTACAACACTGATGAACGTTGGGGTAAATTAAGAACAACATGTTCGTTTTAGACATACTATACTCACTGTATAACATTGCTATTTTATTTTAGAATATCTCTTTCAAAATTTTATGACCGCCATCTCTAAGACAGTTTCTGCCAAACAGTTGCAGGAATCGAAGTTGGGTTAGTTTATTACTTGCGTTATATTATCGCAAAATATGTGGCAAATGCTAATAGCTTTTCGTATTCAAATAGAAGGACACAGGAACACTCGTGACAAGGGAAAGACGTTCCACACCGACTATAAGAATTATATCATCGTACTCTTGTGTGATGAGACAGGTTTGTATAGCAACGATCTTCTTTGTGGAGGCGCTTGATCGAAGGGCTATGTGCACGTTAAAATTAGAACTTTACTTATTTTTTATTCAATATTTTCGATTGAAAGGAACAAGAGTTATGTGGGTGCACAGTCGCAACCCGTATCCAACTGCACAAGACATACTTCGAATCCATAACAAATTAATTGAAATTGGGAACGGATGGAATAGATTGCCTCTCTACCTTTCTGGATGCACACAACTAAAGTTACCGGTCTCATAGCAATGTGGCTTAGAATAAATGTGTGAATCCAAATGCATTAAAAGTAAAATAAAAAAGATAAATTGTGTTATTATTTGACGTTGTTAGAAGTTATATGAAAACTATCTGAGAGCAGATGATTGTCACGTCGTTCATGATTGCATTGATACAATTCACAAAATCTCGCGGCTCATCCACGATCCACGCGCATGCACAATCCATAGGATTAATTATCAATCCAGGAAGAGGTAAACATTAATTTACTAAGTATTTCATTCAGGATCCTTTGAAAATAGATAAACGATAATTTCAAGTTATCAAAATGTTTGTGACTTGTTATTACAACCAGGCATGGTTATCGGTGAGTAAAAGTTCAACTTGTGAGATTAAATAATTTCCCAACTATTCCGAAAGTCCCTTTCAGAATTACAAATCAAAACAAACGTTAAAGAGCTGATTATACACTTTTCAAATCAAATATGATTGTTATTATGACAAAACGAATGAATTATTATGTTTGGAGTTTGAATTATCGTGATTAGAACACATTTCTCTTACCAATGTTTCTCCATTATTCGATTTACCGAAGATAATCGAATAAACAACTAAGAATTATATAAATTTCGTCGATTATTGACCAAAGCGAGTAAATCGAGGAAATTCGCTGAACAGATTCCTTTCCAAGTTGTTTTGATTATTCGGTCACGATAATTTCCTTTTATATTCTTTAATTTCCATCTTGTATACTCAGAAGGTCTCGTTGAAGGTACATGATTGAAGATATCTTCTTCATATACGAATGCGTCGTCATCTCTTCCGGGATGGAATGCCACACTATTGATCATTATGTACTTTTCAAAGAAATGAAATACTAGTTGAAGCATTTCGCGGAGGCTCATGAGAAAAGCGCTACAATAAATTCCACATTTTTGTTGTTGTTTGCGTTTAGCTATAAATCATGCATCGAGATCATGAACCCGAAAGAGAGACTAATGAGCATGCATAGCCCGCATGCGTCGTGTGTGAATCGCAAGTGTATAAGCTCGTGGATTCTTGATTTGAAATTCTACAACGTGGTTCTGTAATTTCAAACCAAATGCGCATTACGTAATGATTAATTGTGTAACACGTGTAACTCTTTATAATCAAAATCACACTTATTTAATTCCAACTGCCATTCACAACATGGATATTTCAGTAATAATGCATGCATTTGTCCACAACAGTAGTATATGGCCCTATTGCAAGCTGCATATAAACAAGTGTTCCTTATTAAAGAAAGTGATTTATATTTTAAACTGCATTTTCGTATCATTATTATTAATGTAAAAAAATGTCTTCAACAAGATATTGCATTATAAATTGATTGATTTTATTCTCCCGGTACGACGACTTCGAAATTAACATTTCCTCTACACATGAAATTTTAGTCGAGTTCATCCATCAAGGTAGAGAGGAATCTTATTCCATCCGTTCCCTATTTCAATCAGTTTGTTATGAATTCGAACAATGTGTTCTGCAGTTGGGTGAGGATTGCAACTGTTCACCCACATAAGTTGTTTCCTTCAAATAAAATAAAATAAATAATGAGATCTGCTAATTAATTGCAAAATAGTTGACCACACAAAGCAGCACAGAGGGGGGTGTTCTGGATTACAATAATCACATGGTTAAAAATGTGAGGATGATTTTTAATACAAAGAACTCTTCATTGTATAATAATGACAAACATTACTAGCATAACGTATATATTAATGGAACAACCAACGATTGTACTTTTGCTCACGAAGGAGAGGAGAGTAGAGCTCCATGGATGCAGACCAACGCTCGTGTAATTTGAATAAATATTTGCTATTTAGATTCTACAGCAAATCTACAGCCTTATGGACTATCAGCCACTTCGAATGTAGTGGTACCTGTTTCATCACACAAGAGGATGATGATATAATTCTCGTAATCGGTGTGAAACGTCATTACTTTTCCCAATGAGTTTGTGTCCAATTCTGTTTGGATACAAAAAGGCAGTGATTTGTCCTATATCATTCACGCGTTATTTCATAGTATTTCAAGT
>JAUELA010096178.1:0-10099 GCA_031471845.1 Boltenia villosa | reverse complement strand
AATTACTGGTTGTATCGGCATACCGAATTGCACAGTGACTATATAATATATAGAATGAATTACAATTCAACAATTCACGAGAAAGGGAAAATGAAATAAAGTTATAATATACACACATATATATGTAGTGTGTATTTTGGGAAATGATGACAGGATATACTCTTAGAAAGTTTTATACATATTCGCAAGAAGATCTCCGGAAAATTGGAAAATTGGAAGCCGAAGTAGTTTTTATTTTTTTTTATATATTTTTGTTTTTTCGTATATAGAAGAGGAGCCAGAGTGCTTCTCTCACATCATTTTTCTTATCGCCACCTTGCGCAGTTTTTGACATTTTGTTTAAATTACGTACATGTGAGTAGTGAAGTAACGAAAAATGCCCATATTTTTCAGCCTAAAGCTTCAAATCATTTAAACCGCTCACTCAGTGTTTCTCGATTTTTTTCAACGGCTTCTTTACGAGATAAATCAAATTCCAATATCGAAAATAATCAACAGATTATGATACGAATTGGTTCAATTTTTCTACTTTGGTTCTGCATCGTTGGATTTGCATCGCTTGTTGAAGGTATAACATTTTTATTTGTGATTTCTATATTTGTCTAGATATTGTAGACACCCAAACATACATCGTGACTTTGTTTACAAAACCAAAATATCGGGCGAACATTTCATTCTCTCTTGTAAATATGAAAGATATTTCGATGACATGAAAGCTAAGTAATTGACTTGGTACGTGAGTTCAATATTATTGCGTGCCTGGTCGATAAATCTTTAAAATTGAAAATATTGTCGAAAGATTTTATTTTACTGAACTAATTGGAAATATAATCTTATTGGGAATTGAGCTAACCTCGCACAAAAACAAAATGGATTGTATTATAATTGAACTAAGACCAAGCCAAAATCATCAGGTTTGGATGAGATTATCAGTTTAGATGAGATCAAGGATTGTAAGTGTAAAATATTTTTATTAATATGATTATCGACACGTTAGGGGTTTCTACGTTTTATTATTTCAGTAAACCAAGAGACAAATATCCCATTACATGTTGCTTAATTTCTAAATGTAACTGTTCCGTGCCGACATGAAGAAAACAAAACTTGATATTATCTTTTGAAATTCATCACTATTTGATTGAGTTAAACAACGAGCTGACTGCAAATACAAACCTTAGTTCGGTACATGGTTGATATTTGAAACATGCTTTATTTGAGAGAAACAGATTCTTTTGCTACCGGATCTCGACTAATCATTCATATTTTAATGACGAATATAGTGTCATAATATACGGGAAATGTCAACGAATGATGATGACTAAAAATCACTTGCAGGATATCTACACCTTTGGAATTCAACACATTTCTGGAAATCAAAGTTTCAAGATTAACGGGACAAAATTCGCCGTTCCTTTATTAGAGCGATATTTTTTCCATTCACAGTTGGTGATGTTCGTCTAGTTGGCGGAAAAACATCTAACGTGGGTCGTGTCGAAGTTCTAGTAAATGAACAATGGGGAACAGTCTGTGACGATTCTTGGGACATCAATGACGCGAAGGCCGTGTGTCACATGGGTGCGTATGGAGATGCCACTGCAGCACCTGGTTCGGCACAGTATGGTCAAGGATCAGGTCCAATATGGCTGAATAATGTCGCTTGCACTGTACTTCAAATTATGATCTCCGAATGTGCACACATTGCCGCAGGTGTTAATAACTGTGACCATGGTGATGATGCTTCCGTGGAATGCTCTATTACAGGTGATATCATTATATACACATTCCAAATTGTCACAAATACACATAACATTTACGGTTATTCAGCAGCCAGTGCTAACCACTGAAAACTTTTCTGTTTCCACTGTCAATATTGCATTATTTCTCTTCGGTTTCAAGGCTAATATCTTGAAAGCTATTGAATGCTCAAACTTCTATAATTCTCGACAATCCATCTGAGATTATTCTAATAAAGCTAAAATAATGGCGCTAGAGAGCGAGCATCTTATATTCAATCAATTCATTGAATTCAATTCGAGAAGCTATATTGCACTACTCCGGCATCTCAAATTTTTGGGAAATCTTCTTGTGAGTCGAGACTTCCTCTACACACACGCACATATATACGAACATGCACTGCGCTATCAAGAGATTATTTTCTCTTAGTTTAGCGCATTACACTTGAGCATATTCACACTGTTATGACAAACTGTCGCACACTACATAGCCTAGCCTAGATGACGATGGCTTCAACACCCCTTTAAACAAAAACAACATTCTCACTCATAGAATCATTTCTCATCGTGAAGCAATCAATGTTGAACGATGAGACTTGGTAAACCCAGTGATGTCAAACTCGGCTTTTAAGTTGTTTAATCACTTGCTGGAAACATACAACGTTGAAATCCAACACAATTCTGGATTATAATGATTAAAAAAAGAACAACGTAGCGAAATATTGAAATAGCACTTGGTTCGGCAAAGTACGGTCAAGGATCAGATCCAATATTGCTGGATGATGTCGCTTGTAGAGGAAGTGAAACAACGATCTCTGAATGTCCACACTTTGAAGCAGGTGTTTATAACTGTGACTATGGAAAAGATGCTTCCGTAGAATGCTCGCTCACAGGTGATATAATTATATAAGCATTTCCAAAGTCTTAACACATTAACACCATATTTACAGTTATTAGGCAGACAATGTCAACTAATGCAAGCCCTTTGTTTTCATTGTCAAAACTACATTTTTTCTCTTTGGCTTCTAGGCAAATATCTTCAAATCTATTGAATACTCAGACTTCAATTATTATACAGACATTGACATTGTTCATAACTGTGTCTGCGGAAAAGATACTTCCATGGAATGCATATAGTGTATCAAATACTTGAATCAAATTTTAATCTGATTTTCTTGCTTTATCAATTCACATAGCATGGCTTCAATTTTCACGTCATATCCTCAATATCGCATTTCCATGAAGAACAATCACACGCATCTCTGCCATTCAACAATTTCGAGTGTTTACCTCACATTTTCCTGGATTGGATTTTCCTGGATCTTGAAGCAAATGTTAAATATTTTTTATAATAGTTTTGAAATTCGGTTATATATTCATATTTCCCATTTTTAGTATTATATTTTTCCTTATTATACCCGGAGACGTCAATTTACTTCGTCTTAGTGAGGGAACACTGCGACATTACGTTTTATAACACGACAAAAGAGTATCAACTTCCAAAAATGTGAAAACACGAGTCACGAAAATAATTCAAAGTAGTTGTTAGAAGTGATAGCTGGAGTTTAGATGGTATTTGGGTCCAGCAGTGAAGCATCTGCTTAAACTATATTTTGCTGCGAATCACGACTAACTAAGCTATGTATTGTGTGATTGTTTTTCAGAACAGTGTAATGTACCTTAGGCAGCGGTATCTCACCAAGTTGGGCACGCTGGTATAAGCTAGGGGGTTTTCAAACTTGGTTCTGCGGGGCCCCAGCTGTGGAACTGGGTTCTGCGGACCCCCGACAGTGGATCCAGCAGTGAAACCTCACTTAAACTTCTATATTTCCTGAAAACTGGAGAAGTCGCCACACCAAGTAGTTTAAAACAATAATTATTCGACCCCTTTTTCATTAGAAACAACTTCATAATAATATAAATAATACTACATTTAAGTAGTACAGTAAAGAAAATAAGAGGAAGGCCAGTTCACAATTTCGATTTTAATATATATCGAGTCGCCAGAAAGGACAGTTACCAGTTAGTATTTTTTGATTTCTCTCAGAAAATTCTTAACTAGATAAATCTACTTTGAATATAGGAAAAAATCATTGACTGAAAAATAATCAGCAAAGATCATGCTTCGAATTGATTTACTTTGCTTTTGCATCGTGGGATTTGCATCTCTCGTTGAAGGTATAACATTTTTATTTTGGTTTCTATTTTTGGTCTAGACCTTGTAAACACCTATACATACATCGTCACTCTGTTTACAAAACAAAATTCAAGCAAACATTTCATTCTCTTTTAATTGTAAATATGAAATATATGTTTCGCCGATAAAAATTATTTGTTATGACACATAATTAAGTGACTAAGTAAATAAATTTAATATTATTCCGTTCCTGGACGATGAATTGCCTGGGTTTAATTTTTCTAAACTAACCAGAAATAGCAACTTTATTGGGATTTGAGTTGACAAATATTCAATCACGTTTTGTCTAATCTCTAAATAAAATTGTCCCTTGTCGACATGAAGAACACAAAACTAGACTATTTTTATATTAATCACGTTTGAACGTAACTCGCAGGAAAGGGTATGCAGACATTATGCAGATATTCCTGTTTTAATTACACCTTATATCAATGCCGCAATGTGCTATCAATGATGCCCTAAATTATATTTTATTTTCAGTTTGTTTTTCTGTGCGAGTGGTCTTAGAAGGTGGTGCGACTGGTATGTACAATCTTGAAACAAGATTACATGAAAATAGAATACTATCTTGTTCTGCGTCTCCCACTACTTATGGTGGTAATATGGTGTAAGTAGTTTTTATGGTGATTTAGATACATGATAAATACAAAATACACATTGAGTAGAAGGGCTGTGAAGTTTGTGAAACGGACCACTCAGACCGGATTACACTATATCAGCCTCAAAAAGGTCGTTGACACTTTATTCATATTTGAGTAAAAACTACCTCAATAAATAAAGAATGATGCAAACTTCTCAATGATAGAATGAGTAAAAAACATATAAAATTATGATTAAATTGATAAAACCGCCCATATATTGTATAACTAGAAAATATGGAATCAAATACAAGCCAATTCGATAAATTATGCAGCCGGATCGTTGCATAGGTGATTCAAAGCTTCGATTTGAAGTGCACATCCCTACTGAGAACGATATTTTTGTTGCTTGATTTGCAAATATTCTTGATGTTGTAGATTGGAATGGACTTACAGATATCAAGAAGATGGAGACATGGAACATTTATATCTTGGAGGCAAAATTGTTGACACTCAGGCTGGTAAAATTGCCTTTGTAAATCCTTTATCGATCATTGTCAAGAATCTAACGACATCAGATTCAGGTACGTATTCATAACATAACACATCATCTTTTTGTAGTTTCCTGTTTCCATATTAAATCTCCGTTTAATTGTTCAATGACTTGTACGTGTACTGTCCAAAATCATTAGTTGCCTCCCTTCACGAAAAATGGAAACAAATTCTTACACTTAGAAATCTATTCTGGCGGTTAGAGTCTAATAAATTACATTGATCAAGAGGGGTTTATTCTCCATACACGGAATAAGAAGTAGAGAGAATAAAATAAGGAAAATACTAAAATGATAAACTCACTTGTAAATAATCAACATATTGATGTGAATTTTTACACTTAACACACTTTGTCACTCATGTTACAACATATCATATAAATCTTTGACTCAGGTTTCTATCAATGCCGTGTGGTGATAGCAAACGACAGACCATCAGTTGATAATGCGACCTACAATTTAACAGTCTTGGGTGAGTTTTAATTTTCATCTTAGATGTTTTATTGAACGAGGGGGGAAGGCAAGATTGTGAAGTGTGAATATAATGTAAAAACGTAATACTTGATGTAACTAATTCGATTCAATATTTGAAATGAGCAAAGACTAAGTTGGTCATTTTGTAATATTGCATAATGTACATTATATTCAGTTCCACCAAATGATCAAATTTCTTGTGGATTCTCCGGCGACTTGCAAATCACCCTCGGTGAACGAGCTGAGTTCCAATGCAGAGAAACAGTCCCAGTCGGTGAAAATATATTTCTTTCTTCATTTTGCCCTAATAATTTTTAAAGAATTATCACCTTTTCCTTCCAACAATAAAATTTTCCGACAATATTTTAGACACCTGGTAATAACATTCCTATTTAATAATTTCACGGGTCTGCTAATGCCAGCCTAGCACGATAAAAAAGTGTACACACTTGGGTTGTTATATATAGGTAGGTATTAGTATAGTTATGAAATTAGATCCAAAACATTAAAATGGATTTCTTTTAGCTGTACCGGCTCCTACGTTCACCTGGTTCAAGAACAGAATTGCATTACCACTTCAAGCAACCGGGGCAATATATGCAAATTCCAGCTTTTCATACAATCAAGTCACAGGAACACTTGTATTTTCGGTGAGTAAAAATTTGAAATGAACAGGAATAATACTATACTTTGCCCCCAAACCCCCGTATGTTTACGTCAGCAAAATCATTAATTGATTTTCAGCTTGTTGCGGATTTCGATGATCAATTCTAGCGCTATTTATTTCTACTAACCCTGATAATCTGTCGAAATTCATGAAGTTTAGTTGAAGCTTTGAACTTATCAAAACCTTTTTCATGCCTATTCAATTTCAGTCGGTGACTGCTGGTGATGCCGGGTCATATTACTGCAGCGTTCAAAACAAAGCTGGAAGTAGCCAATGCACAGCAGCTGCGATCATAGCAAGTAAGAATTTGTTTTTTGAGGCTGTAATATTAGATCAATTCCTAAACAATTAAAACAATGAATTTGATATTAGACTATTAGGAGTCAAGAGAGGAAGAGAGTCAGAGCCTTGAATTTTAAAATAGAGCACTATCTGTTGCAAAAGTGAATATAAATGGGTTCAATGGCGTTCTTTGTTCTGTGACTTAACTGACAATTTCCTGCTAAACTAAGTCATGCAATGAGAGCGGCGTTATTGTTTGATCCATAATTAAAATGCAGACTACCTAAATTTAAGACCTTAATATGGGTAAATGTTTCATGGGGTTGAAATCCATGAAAGATTTGGATTAGAGCTGCTTTGAACCTTAGGCTAAAATGTATTACCATCTACTTCATATATATCATGCTTCACCTCCATAATTTTTTGTTAATTTGCCCTCAAAACTGGAGTCAATCAATATAAATAGAATAATTTCGGGTGAAATCAAATGTTGATGCTGACACATATATATGTGTGATATTGTATATGTTAATTTATGTTTCTTATTCTACACCTCCCTTTTCAAGGAATGCCATTTTTATGCTCACGAATTCCGTATGGTGTATCACCTTCAAAATAATTGCGAACAGCTCAAATAATGACAGTATATAGACATTTTCCTTAGGAGTAACTTAATTCTGTTGATTGAGAACAAATTATGCGGATCTTGAGATGGTGGTTGCGGGTCCTCAAAGTTTAACATATCTGTTTAATTCTGGTTTGTTTCATATTTTATAGCTCTTCCGGATATCACAACTTTGGCTGCACCAACTTCGACTAGTGCAGGTGAGAGTTTGAATACTTTAATATTAAAATAATTATTACTTGGCGGATGCTTTGCATCCGACAAGTATATTGGTCGGCTCCGTTTTTTTTTTATTCATGTGTTCCAGGTCAGCATGGCGCGATAAATCGCTAAATACTTGACCAATCCTCTTCAAACTTGAAAATCGTCTAGATATATTGCCCTTCTCCCTTCTTATTTGGTATGCTTACGTCACCAAATAATGACGTCGTGCAGCATTTTACTCATTTCACTATATCGCCAATAGCTGCGAAACTAATGCATTCTCGATACCCAAAATTTGCACCCGCAAAATTATTAAACTATCATGGATATAATTACAATTACGTTGTGTGTTTATATATCGTGTATTAGTAAATATGAGACGTCAAAATACCTACTTAAGAATATCGATCGAGGCTTCCCGATTATATATTGTTGATCCGTACGCAAAAAATGATTTAAAAATTGAAACGTGAAGCACGTCATTTATCGAGTGCACGTCGCTTCCGTTAATTTTAAAGTAATTTTGTAACCTCCTTCACACAAGCGAGGAAGTTGCAATTTTACTAAGTATAATAAAGTATAGAAAGGATATTAAATGTATCGTCACAGGATGCGAGTGATTCTCGTCATGCGTAAAGCACCGCTGTTTCATAGTTTGAAGATCCCTAAATCTCCATATAGAAAATCCACCGTAGCATACGCTACGTCAGCTACGGATGTACCTGAGCGGCTTCAAAGTCAAAACGTCCAATGGATGAAATTTTCCCGGGGAAAACGTTCAATGTGTAAAATTTCCACAGGACAAAACGTCTAATGCATAATATTTCCACAGGACGAAGGTCCCATGCATAAAATATTCACAGGACGAAACTTCCAATGCCAAAACGTCCAATGCGCCGTTCTATTGTTATACCGTGGACGCCACGCGAATTCGTGAATGTGCGGCGTGACAATGCCTACGTAGGTTAGGTAGGGAGGAATCTGACCCTTTGAAATGAAAATAGAGTTGGGTAATCACATCTGAACATTTTAATAGGAGAACGCTCCGAAAATCCTTTCATGACGCCATTGACGACGTGCAAAAAGTGTTTTTCATCTTCATCTTTCATGGTAGGCTGTAAGTTGAAATGTAACATGCTGCCTGTCAACCCAAAACACACCCCAATCAATTGAAACCTATAAAACCCAATGTTTGAACCACAAATATCATCGGGTTGAAATATAGGGTGCTGGCATGGGTTAAAACCCCGTTCCATGCTAGAGGTTGGGAGACATTTTAATCTTTTAGAGGGGAAAATGGGTGCTAAATATTTTTATCCACTTCCGCAGCTCCTCAGAAGTTGAAATTTGACTTACAGGATCACTGTCAATTGGAAAATTGATATAAAGACATATTGTTTACTGCTATAATATAATTACTGAAATTAATGTTGAAAACATTCTATTGTAGATGTTCACGTCTGCACAAGGCAAGGTTTTCCTTCATCAACTACAACAGACAGAGAATTTAACTTCGCTGAAGCACAACCAAACACTTTGTCATCCTCTATCGAAACTTGCAAGACGTCAGGTGAATATGCAGGCTACTAAATATTCAAATTCATTCATCCAGCTGGCTTTATCCTTCTAAATTTATCAAATATTGCTCCCAAAATTAAACTATAACAGCAGACACTTTTCCGGTTTAACAGGATCTGAAAGTTGACCTCGGATGAATTCTGGACTGATCTGATCTAAAGTTAAATAATATTTTAGTACATGGGGCCGATATCCTAAAATACGCTGCTGAAGGTTATGCGCTCAATTGTATGAAATATACAGCTTTCTCCCTATGTAGTAAGAAACCTAGGGGACAAGGCTGATCCATAGGAAGGGGGAAATTATCCCTATGACTACTCCATTATTGACATAATATTACCCGTTATATTACTCCCACATTCTTTTAGGTTTTGCAGCTTCAATTGAATGTCGAAGTTTAACCGGAACAGATAATTCAATGTATGCATTTTTTGATGCAAATACACTCCGGGAGTTTCCATGCCAAAAAAACATCACTTACTTGAAAGTACAGGTAAGATTCCTGATTGTGAAAGGGAGCAGCAAGAACCCTTTGCTTTACAACAGCTCTGAATTGAAAGGGTGGAGGAAAGGGAAGGACAGTTGCGTTTCACAAACGACAAAGGAGTACGGAGAGCTCGAGCTGGCTTATCCGACATTGATTGTTTTATTATGAGAATAGTCTTCTCTGAGGTCTTCTTCACCAAACAATTGAGTAATTCTAAATCTCGACCATCAAGTATTGACTTTTAATGGTAGATATCTAACAAGTGGCAGAGAAAATCACAATCAATACACAATTCGGTTGCTTTGGTATGTCTACTACTAATTTATTAATTAATACATTATTTTGAATCAATTCCAGGTCGAAAATACTGCTAACGTTACTTCGGACGTGGTCGAAGCTGTTCTTGGAACTTTAAGCGCAATCTCGACGAAGTTTACAAGTGATTCAATCGATGATGTGAAGAACACAGTAGCGATAATCGTCGATCTTCGCAGACATATTGAACAAAAAGCTACCAAGGTGAGGAAATGCGTTTCAATTTTGGTGCAATTAGTTTTAACTCGAATTAAATACAAAGATGTTTTGTAGAAGAAGAAGACTGTATCATCTATACCAGTGTTTCTCAAAGTGGTCCGTACCGCCCCCTTGGGGGCGTTGAGGAAGTGCAAGGGGGCGGTAGGAGGTTCCGTCTTGAATGGGGGGCGTTGAAAGTACAGAAGGGGG
>JAUELA010096177.1:0-18907 GCA_031471845.1 Boltenia villosa | reverse complement strand
AGGAACTTATTACGTGCAGGAAGGAACAGTCTAAATGCATCAGAGAAGATTCTTGATTTGCTAAAACACGTCAAAGGGAAGTAAACCAAAAAATTGACCAGCGTTGCCGTGAGTCATGAACGGGAACTTGGATAAGAGAACTATATCTGTTACGTCACTAATATAAAAATATCACAACGCTTTTGTTATATAGATAGATAGATAGAATTTTTATTTTTCGTCATTAGAAACACAAATTTTGACAACAGTCGTCAGTATTGACATTGAAACCAATTGAATGGTTTTAACATTGCAAAATACAATACAGTGACAACCATGCCTATCAATTAGAATTGTAAAATAGGAAACAAAATCTATTGCAAATTACCATGGTTACGAGAACTGATCCTAACTTTAAACTAAAACCCTCGCCCATACTTGAAACATACTTGTTTTTTTTACGATATCAGACATAGTCTTGTTCGTACACAATTAAAAGTTTTTTTCGTAATTATAACATCTAGCTACTTCAGAAGAAGCATAATAAATGACTTAATAACAAGAACGATGTGCATGTGTACGAACCAGACTATGTCTGATATTATATTTGAATTTTATAATTCTTGTTTGAGCATCCTTGTGGATTACGCTACATACGGATCCACAATTAAAAGGGAGCATAGAGAGAGGCTGCACGACATTTATTGTTTTAACTTTTTTAGTTTTAGATGATCAATATACAAAATCCTTACCAACTGATCATTGGTTCCAGTCAAACTTGAAACCGCAAATGGGCAAATAAAGGGAGAATTACCTTTTCGTGGAATATGACGTCATTCGACACGTTTTACGAAAACCTCAAGAAAATGAATTAAACTTTCGGATTAATTCGGAAAGATTCGGAATTATGATTCAGCATAATTTTACTTCGATTAAAATCATATACATTTACTATTTCGAATAAAATAATGATAATAAATGTATAATGATATAAACGAATCGTTTTTTTTTGATATGGCCATCCCTGACACGTGACACGTTCTATTAAGCTTTGAGTCTCTTTTCACATCCGGGTAATTACCAGCGCAATATTATTCTGCATTTAGTGCTTTCCTAATTTCAAAGTGAATGGTAGGTAAGTCGCAAGAAGAATTTAGCTTTATGATGTAACAAGTAATCGAAGATGTCGTCATCAAGATTAAAACTCTAATTAGAGTGACTGAAACGTTTCCCATTGTAGTTATGGTTAGCTTTTGACAATTCAACACAATTAAATATAAACATCTTACCGTGCAATATCAACAAGATGAGTATTCTCGGAGACATTTTGAAGTATCAATTATTGCTTAGATGTCTCGTCCATTGAATCAACAGCAACACTACACTCTACACTATATCTATTTCTAAACTGCTGTCCTTAATGGCAATTGTAGACACTCCTTTAGTGACAATTTATAACAAGTTTCCTTTAGTAAAGCCTCTATAAATGATTCAAATTTATTCCTTTCAATAACCAACTTCTCATACCTACGTTGCTATGGCATTTCAAAGTAACTTTGGTTTGTCATAGGAACTTATTACGTGCAGGAAGGAACAGTCTAAATGCATCAGAGAAGATTCTTGATTTGCTAAAACACGTCAAAGGGAAGTAAACCAAAAAATTGACCAGCGTTGCCGTGAGTCATGAACGGGAACTTGGATAAGAGAACTATATCTGTGACGTCACTAATACAAATATATCACAACGCTTTTGTTATATAGATAGATAGATAGAATTTTTATTTCTCGTCATTAGAAACACATATTTTGACAACAGTCGTCAGTATTGACATTGAAACCAATTGAATGGTTTTAACATTGCAAAATGCAGTGACAACCATGACTATCAATTACAAATGTAAAAATGTGCATGTGTACGAACAAGACTATGTCTGATGTTATTTTTGAATTTCATAATTCTTGTTTGAGCATCCTTGTGGCTTACGCTGCATGCGGATCCACAACTAAAAGGGAGCATAGAGAAAGGATAAACGATTTGCTGTACGACATTTCACTACTCTTTAGTTTAAATGATCAAAATACAAAATCCTTACCAACTGATCATTCGTTCCAGTCAAACTTGAAACCGCAAATCGATAAATAAAGGTAGAATTACCTTTTCGTGGAATATGACGTCATTCGACGTGTTTCACGAATGACTCAAAAAATGGAATTAAGCTTTCGGATTCAGTCGGCAAGATTCGGAATAATGATTCAGCATAATTTTACTTCGATGAAGATCATATATTCACATTTACATTTACTATTAGGAATGAAATAATGATAATAAATGTATAAAACCTTTTAATGAATTCTTTTCTTTCACAGCAATGGTGCCTTGAACAAGACGAGCTGGCAAAGCATGTGCATAAGAGCAACTCTAGGAGTTTTATTTATCTGATTGTACATTTATCAGATTGAACTTATTTAAGTAATAGTATATGAGCATTGCTATATTGTATAGTAATGTATGTATATGGATATAATACAAGTCTATTAGATGACATGGTTGATTCGATTTCTCAAGTTTGTTGAGTGAGCTTTCATAGAAACATTTGCCCCTTGCACACTACGGTAGATCTACGGTAGAATTGCCGAAGACTTGTCTATTTACAAAGTAAAAGTGTGCAAAGGCTTATTTGAAAATAAGCATGACGGTAGTTCAATTTGCAAATCACCATTTGCGTAGTTTTACTTTGTAAATAGGCAATTCTACCGTACTACCATAGTGTGAAATGGGCAGTAGAATGAATCCTTTATGTCATATTAGCATCATTAAAAATCCTCTGAGTTCAAACAGGATTTAGGGCCAAGAAAAAATCTATACATACCAATAAAATCCTACATACCAGAAACTTATATCATGACGTTGATGGCTGTGCCACCTCACAAACTAATAAGAAGATTAATAAATACAATAAGTTAGGGAATGTTAGGGTTACTGTTATTGAAGGTGACGAATGACATCTTGTTGGTGGATTAAGATAACGCGAGGCCGGTAGCATATAGCATGAGGGGCCCAAAAATTAATGACGTCATAAAAGACGTTTTAAGTGTCGTTTTGTAATGTGCTCCCTCCCAGTTTGAGTGAGATTTGCGTTATGTGAAATCTCATTATACCCAATATTTTTTTACTAAATTTTGCTGACGAGCGCTGAGTGCGATGCCTCCGAAATTGCGGTCCCGTAGCGCCTCCGAAATTGCGGTCCCGTAGCACTCTGTTGCATTTGCAATTATAAACCTACCCTGGTTGTTAGTAAGCAACATGCACTTGTGAGACATTGAAAAAGATCGTATCAAGCTTGAATTATTTTATAGTTTCGTGAACTTAACAGTTTAAGTCGGTCATTTAGGTTTACACGGATGACGTCACACAAACAGGCCGGCAAAAATAAATACAACGTGGCGGTTGTTTAAAAGCGCTCAGTTTTCTTAATGTTGCGTTCAGACATGTTACATGCGGTGAAGTGGATTATCGACCTCTTCTCGCTCGCTTTGTTCGTTGCCTTGTTCCTTTACGACCTGGTAGGTTGGTTACAGTTCTGCATCTTCTACCATCGCATAGGTTGAGTTGATTTCAGTGGTTTGTCGTTGTTCACTTTGTCCTTCGCCTGCATCATGGGTTTGTTGCTGGCTCGCGAAGCTGTATGCTGGATAAACGGCTCCCAAAGCGGGTTCATTTGCCAAGGCGTTGGTTGGAGCTAGTTCCAGTTGTCCTTCTGAACTATTTTCTTTCTTTGTTCCGGTGTAAATGACTTCGAATCCGGTCGTCAGCTTGATTCTATGAGAATAAAAAAAAGGATTAAGATTTAGGATTTAGATAGGTATAAGTAAGAGAATTAAAAAAAAAGGTCATTGATACATGTTGTAGATATTTTATTTAGTCAAATTATCGCAGCAGCAGGCTTGTAACGTGATTAACTTAGGGCATGGGACCAAATGCTACAAATGATTCTGCGATACTTTGATATAAAATACGGAAATGTTTTAAAAATCCAACATAAGCCCCTTATAAACCATCCATATAAGCCCATATATAAACGTATTTTTTGAAGTTGTAAAATAAAGCAAAGTTAAATAAATGTAAGAATTAGGACTTAGACTTAGGACCAGAGCTCGCAAAACTATAATGGCAATAAAGACATTAACAAGATTCCTCTTGAGCAATGACGAAACATGAATCACCTTATAAGGAGTGAAATGAAGGCAATCAACACCACACCGAGTAGAATCCCAAGAATAGTTTTGTCGACAGAGGTCCAGGAGGTATGTGATGTTGAGGTCCCGGATGTATGTGGTGTTGTCATTGGTAACATACTCATGCTCTGTTGTATGTTTGGATTGGTGGTGGGTGGTTGTGACGTATATGGCTTAGTTTCCTGCACAGGCTCTGTCAACCTATCTAAACATACAAAGACATGTAAACTTTGAAATATAACGTTATATATATCAAGAATATATTAATATCGGGAGAAATATCTGAGCGTTCTTCTCGTTTTTAACATTGAGAAAACAGTTTCCCTTTTTCCTCGTCATTTACTTCTGAGACATTTGTTGCGCATAACATTTTTGGAATGTGCAATTGGATGCTCGTTGGGAAAAAGGGATTGAAAACTGTGAACTGAAAGGTGACGGTGCCACGGCCTCGTTCACCCATACAATGCTTATTATGAAATTCAGAAAAAATTCTACAAAAATTATTATTATTCAAATGATATGAAGCTTATCGTCCCACTACCATATATCTGACACCCCACATTCCCACCCCACTGGAATGAGAATAATCTTTTATTCTATACAATTGGAAAAAACACTCACTTGAGTCGATGACATATGTGTAGTTCAAGAGAAATGTAGCTGCTCTTCTGCCGAAATAGTACCTCCCTTTAAGTTTAAGCTCCATCACAGCAGGAAACGTCTCGTTCCCGAACATCCAGATCTTGTGATCACAATCTTTTATTGCGTCTGTAATGTTTCTGTCAGTTGTCAACGAAGATTGGAGAATGAAACACGTGTTGGGCTCCAACTCACAGAATACAAGACCTGAAATATAATCCGTTAGAAAATGAATAGTAATTGAATATTGTTAACTTATATCAGTATGAATAAGAGAGTAGTGAGAAATTTCGTTCTACATTTTTATATCTAACAAAAATTTTGATCGAGGTTGTTCTAAAACCAGTGACGGCTCGTATCATAATAAAATGAGGCTGTAAAACGGTGATTTTCGATATGTTAACAAACTAATTGAGGACAAAGCTACTTTAATGCTTATTTCTGTTGCAAATTTTCTCATGACCAACCCATAACTCTTACATTCTTAAAAGACATAAAATATCGACTGAATTTGCACAACTTCATTATTCAACTTTCGGGGGAATTTTCTAACGCATCAATTATTTAATACAACTTGGGATTCGTCTTTTCCAGGGGAGGCTGCAGCTCCGCAGCCCTAATGGACGAGCCTCCACTGTCGAAAGCTATTGTACATAAATAAAATCTCCTATAATTACCTGCAAAGTATACTTCCGCAGTGCACCGCCAGTAACTACCAGATTTGTATTTTATATTTATTTCTCCGAAATGCAGAACAAGTGCAGTTCCATCTTCTCTCGCTGTTGCTTGGAATGTCCATTTACAATTATTTCGATTTGGATAAGTACTTGGTCCCGTGATTGTTCCTGTTCCATTTCTCAGTTGTTGGTTTGTTGGACAATTATCAGCCAGCGCGCCTGTAAATCACCAAGTTTCATGAGATTAAGTCAGTTGGTATCCGGACATTTGGCCAACGGAAATTTGGCCAATGTTCAATAAGATTATCGCTCATGTTTAGAGTTAGGCTCCGGTGTAAGAGTTAGGGTAAGGGTGAGGGTCAGGGTTAGGGTTTGGGGGGGCAGGAGTCAGAGGTCAGGGGCAGGAGAGGGGTTAGGTGTTAGCAGTAATGGGTTAGGGGTTAGGGGCTGGAATGAGGGTCAGTGTTAGCTTCGTTCAGGATGAGGGTGGTAAAGTTATATTTTTCGACAGAGAAGTTGGAAATTTTTTTTTTGAAAAAAACAGATTTCGATCAAAAAAGTTGGCCATTCTGCGACTATTGGCCAAATGTGCGGGATTCGAGTCAGTCGGATGTGTCACTATATTAAGTTTACAAATAATGAAAAGATCAAAAATACGATATTCTGCATGAAGTGCTGTGCAAGCTTTAGGGTGAATAGAAGGCGAGTCTCAATGAGGATTGAGCAAAAAATATTCGATGATGACGTCACCAAGATTAAAACTCTTAACAAATGATTGAGTGACTGAAACGTTTCCCATCGTAGTTATGGCTAGCTTTTGACAATTCAACACAATTAAATATAAACAAACATCTTACCGTGCAATATCAACAAGATGAGTATTCTCGGAGACATTTTGAAGATTAAATTATTGCTTAGATATCTCATCCACTGAATCAACAGCACTACAGTCTACACTATATCTATTTCCAAACTGCAGTCCTTGAAAGCACACACGCCCTATGTTTCGAGAAGTGTTTCCTTTAGTAGAGCCTCTATGAATGAATTCATTTGTTGTCACAACCTATCTCCTACCTTCGTTATAGTGTTTTGAAATAACGTGGGTTTGTGATGCAAACTGATTATAACGTGCATGAAGGAACCGTTTGAAGCTGTCACAGAAGCCTCTTGAGTTCTTGATTTGCTAAAATGCGTCCAAGAACAGTAAATAACATTAATTGACCTCCTTCTCGTCTAACTATATCTACTTCCAATCTACGGCCCTTGAATGGAAAAAGGCAGACAATCCTTATTTTTTCGAGAATGGATTATGTGTTCCCTCCAGTACAACTCATAGCAAACCCGTAACAAACCCATAACAAACCTCTTATTTTGAATAACGTGGAATTGTGATGTAAACCAATAAGTCAGGAAGTAACATTTTAAATGTATCAGAGAAGCCTCTTGATTTCTTGATTTGCTAAAATACGTCCAAGAACAGTTGACGTGCGATGCCAAGAGTGATGAACATGAACTTGTACAAGAGACCCATTTTTGTGACGTCATCATATATATTTCCCGTTGGTTGTTATTGGTTGTAAGATTACATTATTTTCTGTACAGCCACAGTGCTTGTTCCGGTAACTACGTCAGTTACGTCACAACCGCCCACCATCGACTACTCTAGCACACAAGCTCTGGAAGGTACAAGCTGGTTGCCAATAACAACACCGCATACATCCGGGACCTCATCTCAGCAACCTTGCAATCTCAGCTTCAGGTCTAATGGGAAGTTTTCTCCCATTGTCAATGACGTACCAACTTTCCTGCTGGTGATTGTGATTCTACTCTGTATGATGTCGATTGGCTTCTTAGCACTCCTTATTAGGTAAGTCATGTTTCGTTATTGCTCAAGAGGGAGTAATATAACTTTGATAATGTCTTTATCATTATTACCTTTCTGCGGCTTACATTTCATTAACCTTGATTTGGTTTGTAACTGTAATAATTTTCTTTAAATGGGATATATATAGAGAGAGAGGTCTGGACTAATTGTTACAATTAGTTACATTTACAATGAATCATTTTCTCACCCCAAGTAATGTACCCAAAGTTATTTATCAATACCTACCTGGCCAATGTATACAAAGTCATTATCAATAACTATCTGTCGAATGTACCCGAAGTTACTTATTAATAATTATCTTGCCAATGTACACAAAGTTACTTCTCAATAACTATCTTGCCAATATACACAAAGTTACTCATCAAAAATAATCTTCCCAATGTATCCAAAGTTACTTATCAATACATATCTGGCCAATGTACCTCAAGCTACTCATCAATAACTATCTTGCCAATGCACACAAAATTACTTATCAATAAGTATGAAGCAAATGTACCCGAAGTTACTTATCAATAACAATCTTGCCCATGTACTTAAAGTTACTTATCAATACCTATCTGGTTACTTTTCAATACTTATCTGGACAATGTTACTTATCAATAACTATGTTGCCAATGTACGCAAACTACCTTGTTGATGTACACAAAGTTACCTATCAATAATTATCTTACCAATGTACCCAAAGTTACTTATCAATACCCACCTAGTCAATGTACATAAAGACATTAACAATACCTATCTGTTCAATGCACCCGAAGTTACTTATCAATAACTCTCTTCCCAATGTACACAAAGATACTTATCAATAACTATCTTGCCAATGTACCCAAAATTATTGTATTAAATATTTATTAATACCTATCTGGCCAATGTACCCGAAGCTACACTGATCAATAACTATATTTGAAATGTACACAAAGTTACTTCTCAATAACTATCTTGCCAATGTACACAAAGTTATGAATTATCAATTATAAAATAACTATGAAGCCAGTGTACCCGAAATTACGTATCAATAACTATCTGCCCATGTACACAACGTTACTTATCAATACCTAACTGGCCAATGTACCCGAAGGTACTTATCAAAAACTATCTTGTCAATATACACAAAGTTACTTATCAATACCTATCTTACCAATGTACACAAAATTACCTATCAATAACTATCTTGCCAATATATCCAAAGTTACTTATCAATACCTATCTGGACAATGTTACTTATCAACACCTATCTGGCCAATGTACACATAGTTACTTATCAATACCTATCAGGACATTGTACCCGAAGATACTTAACAATAACTATCTTGTGACTTATCAATAACTATACCTATCCCGAAACTACTTATCAATAACTAACTCTCCTTCCAATGGAAACAAAGTTACTTATCAATAACTATCTTTCCAATGTACACAAAGTTACCTATCAATATTGATCTTGCCAATGTACTCGAAGTTTCTGATCAATTCCTACCTGGCCAATGTACATAAAGTTATTATCAATAACTATCTGGTCAATTTACCCGAAGTTACTTATCAATAAATCTTCCCAATGTACACAGAGATACTTATTCATAACTATGTTGTCAATGTACCCGAAGTTACTTATCAATATGTATCTTGCCCATGTACACAAAGTTACTTATCAATACCCACCTGGCCAATGTACCCGAAGGTAAATATAAATAACCATCTTGTTAATGTACACAAAGTTAATTATTAATACCTATCTGATCAATGTAACCGAAGCTGTTATCAATACCTATCAGGCCAATGTACATAAAGTTACTTATCAATACCTCTCTGGTCAATGTACCCAAAGCTACTGATCAATACCTATCAGGACATTGTACCCGAAGTTACTTATTAGGACATTGTACCCGAAGGTACTTAACAAAAACTAACTTGTGACTTATCAAAAACTATACCTATCTGGCAAATGTACCCGAAGTTACTTATTAAAAACTATCTTGCCATGTGCACAAAGCTATTATTCAATACCTATCTGATCACTGTAACCGAAGCTACTTATCAATACCTATCTGGCGAATGTACCCGAAGCTACTGATCAGTAATTATCTTGCCAATGTACACAAACTTACCTTTTAATAGCTATCTTTCCAATGTACACAAAGTTACCTATCAATAATTGTCTTCCCAAAGTACCCAAAGTTAGTTATCAATACCTACCTATTCAATGTACATAAAGTCATTAACAATAGTTTTCTGACCAATGCACCCGAAGTTACATATCAATAACTATCTTCCCAATGTACCCAAATCTAATTATCAATACCTATCTGGACAATGTTACTTATCAATAACTATGCTGCCAATATACCCGAAGTTACTGAACAATAACTATCTTGCCAATATACAGAAAGTTACTTAACTATAGCTATCAGTTCAATGTACCCGAAGTAACTTATCAATAACAATCTTGTAAATGTACACAAAGTTATTTCACAACACATACATCGCGAAAATATCCGAAGCTACTTTTCAATTCCTATTTGGCTAATGTACCCGAAGTAACTTATTAATAACTATCTTGCCAATATACCCTAAATTATTGTCAATACCCATTTATCAATACCTATCTGGCCAATGTACCCGAAGATACTTATCAATAACCATCTTTACAATGTACACAAAGTTACTTCTCAATAACTATCTTGCCAATGTACACAAAGTTACTCATCAAAAATTATCTTGCCTATGTACCCAAAGTTACTTATTAATAACTATCTTGTAAATGTACCCAAACTTATTGTCAATACCTATTTATCAATACCTATCTGGCAATGTACCGGAAGCTACTGATCAACTATCTTTTCAATGTACACAAAGTTACTTATCAATAACTATGAAGCCAATGTACCCGAAGTTCCTTATCGGGAACTATCTTGCCCATGTAAACAAAGTTACTTATCAATAAATATCTTGCCAATGTACCCGAAGTTACTGATCAATACCCATCTTGCCCATGTACACAAAGTTACTTATCAATACTTATCTCACAATGTACCCGAAGTTACTTATCAATAGCCATCTTGCCCATGTACACAAAGTTGCCCCTGGACAATTACCCCTCGACAACTGCCCCCAGAAATTTCCTCCCGACAATTGCCCCCTGGACGATAGCCCCCAGGTCAATTGCCCACGGAAAATTGCCCCACACATATTTATTGTAATGGTCCTAGGCTGGGAGTTTTCTGGGGACAATTTTCCGGGGGAAGTTGTCGAGGAGCAGTTGTCCGGGGTGCAATTATCCCAGAACCATTCTTCAAGTGCTTGATGATGACGTCACCAAGAACAATAAAGTGTCCAATTGTAGTAAATGCTACAGCTAATTTGAAAAGGTTTTGAATTGTCAATTCAACACATTTAAATATAAACATCTTACCGTGCAATATCAAGAAGATGAGTACTCTCGGAGACATTTTGAAGTTTCAATTATTGCTTAGATATCTCGTCCACTGAATCAACAACACTATACTCTACACTATATCTATTTCTAAACTGCAGTCCTTAAAAGCACACACGCCCTATGTTTCGAGAAGTGTTTCCTTCAGTAAAGTCTCTATGAATGAATTCATTTGTTGTCACAATCCATCTCCAACCTTCGTTATGGTGTTTTGAAATAACGTGGGTTTGTTATGAAAACTATTTATAACGTGCAAGAAGGAACCGTTTGAAGGTGTTGCAAAAGCGTCTTGGGTTCTTGATTTTCCGAAATACGTCCAAGAGCAGTAAATAACATTAATTGACCTCCATATCGTCTAACTATATCTACTTCTAAACTACGGCCCTTTAATGAAAAGGCAGACAATCCTTATTTTTTCGAGATTGGATCACGTGTTCCCTCCAGTAAAACGCATAAGAAAACCCATAACAAACTATATGAATATCGTGGGTTTGTGATGTGGACTAATGAAGTCAGGAAGTAACATTTTAGCAATTAAATATAAACATCTTGCCGTGCAATATCATGAAGATTAGTATTCTCTGAATCATTTTGAAGTTTTAATTATTGTTTTATGATCTTATTCACTGAATCAACAACACTACAGTCTACAATAGATATATTTCTAAACTGCAGTCCTTAAAGGCAACTGTACACAATCGTTATTTCTCGACAATGCCATAATCAATCTCTCACCTACGTTATGGTATTTTCAAATAATCAGCATCTGGTATGCAAACTTATTACGTGAACGAAGTAACAATTCAAATATATCAGAGAAACCTATTAATATTTTTCGACAATTCATCACGTGTTTCCTCCAGTAAAGCCTCATTTATGAATAAATTAATTTGTTCCCATAACAAACCTCTTAATTGATTAAGTTATTTTGAATATCGTGGGTTTGTGATGTAAACCAATAACGTGCAGGAAGTAATAATTTAAATGTATCACAGAAGCCTCTTGAGTTCTTGATTTGCTAAAATACGTCCAAGAACAGTCGACGTGTAATGCCAAGGATCATGAACATTGAGGACCTTGGACGAGAGACATATTTCTTGACGTCATCATATATTTCCCGTTGGGTCGTTCATGTTGCTTCCGTTTATAACTTGGTAAAAGTCTGTTCATTAAATGGATAGAAGGGATAGAACGCGACATTACATCGAGTTACTAATCGTTTTGCTACCTCGAGAAGTGACACTGTTCACAAATTGTTACTATGTTTCTTTTACCGACATCCCTTTTCGAATCTAACAGAATGAAACAAACAAACACCTTCCGACTCATCTGCACTGGGACAAACAATTCAACTCCATCTACGACATAGCTAACGAAGCAAATTCGGTTTATAGCGTTGTTGACGGGAAGGAAATGAGCAACATACTTGATTGTAAATAAAAGTGGAAATAAAACAATACTTGAACAACTAACGGAAAATGTATGATGGCGTCATCAAATAGGTCGCTTTTCCATGATCCCTTGATGTACATGACCCTTGGCATCGCAGGTCAATTTTCGTGTTTTACTGTTCTTGGACGTATTTTAACAAATCACGAACTCAAGAGGTCACTGATACCTTCCTTCCTGCACATACTAGGTTTGAACAACAAATCCAGGTTATTCATAATACCATAACGTAGGTAGGAGGTTATGGCAACAAATTTATTCATTCATAGAAGCTTTACTGAAGGAAACATGTGATGAATTGTAGAAAAATACTAAGAGGCTTCTCTGATACATTTGAACTGTTCCTTCCTTCACATAATTATTGGTTTGCATGTCCTTCCTGCATGTAATCAGTTATCATAATAAACCAATTCCATCTACGACATGGAAGCAGATTCGGTTTATAGCGTCGTTGACAAGCAAACTGAAGAATAAATCGGGAAAGAAAACGAGCAACATGCTTTATATTTATTCTTATTAAATTATTATAATGCTTAATTTTCACTCCTAATTATTTAAATAAAAGTGGAAAATAAAACAATACTTGAACAACCAACGGAAAATATATGATGACGTCATCAAATAGGTCTCTATTCCAAGATCCCTCAATGTTTTCTTGGCAACGCAGATAAATTAATGTTATTTACTGTTCTTGGAGGTATTTTAGTAAATTAAACACTCAAGAGGCTTCTGCTTCCTGCACGTAAAAGGTTTGAACAACAAATCCAGGTTAGATCAAAATACCATAACGTAGGCAGGGGGTTATGGCAACAAATTGATTTATTCATAGAAGCTTTACTGAAGGAAACAGGTGATGAATTGTCGAAAAATACTAAGAGGCTTCTCTGAAACATTTGAACTGTTCCTTCCTTCACGTAATTATTGGTTTGCATGTCCTTCTTGCATGTAATCAGTTTTCATAATAAACCCACGTTATTTCAAAACACCATAACGAAGGTAGAAGATAGATTGTGACAACAAATTAATTCATTCATAGAAGCTTTACTGAAGGAAACAATTCTCAGAACATAGGGCATGTGTGCTTTCAAGGACAGCAGTTTGTTAATAGATATAGTGTAGACTGTAGAGTGCTGTTGATTCAGTGGACGAGGTATATAAGCAATAATTGAAACTTCCAAATGTCTCCGATAATACTCATCTTGTTGATATTGCACGGTAAGATGTTTATTATTATTTATTGGATTGGAAATTCAAAAGCTAACAATTACTGCGAGGCACGTTTAATTAACCTGATTAATATTGGTGACGTCATCATCGAGTGCTCGTCACATGATAAAGCTCAATATTACTTGTGACTTGCCTATTTGAAGCTTAGATAACGCTATTTGCAAAAACAACGCTGCGGCGGTAAATCCTCGACGGAGAGTCAATTCTTATTACAATTAAATATCATGGCTCCTTGTCGCAATCTCGTTCAGGGACGTTTCTAGAAGTGTATTTTGCATGTTGCAATTTGTGTGGTCCCGGCATTTTCACACAGAAAAACGCGTTTAACGAGACTACAATGAGATTTCGCAGCCATGTTGCAAACGCGAACACATTTTCATAAACACATTTTTCGTGGAAATAACATTTAGTAAATATAGATTTTGTGGAATGCGGCCCGCCAGAGATACACAGATGCTCCATGCGGCTCGCGGAGAGAAAAAGTTTGCCCACCCTCATAGCTCGCAAGGAGTTTTAACGATTGACGCTTTACTTTACGATGTTCAGAAATTTTAAGGTCTGTTAGTTGTAATGAACAACCAAAACTATTAGATTACTTTTGCAGAATGCGTGCATCTGTTTTGATAAAGTTGTTAAGATCATACTTTTAGGGATCATTTCGTGTCAATAACGAAACACACACATTCATGATTTCAGCAATAGTGAGGTTAATTGCATAATGTCCTGGAATGTTTTCAAATGCTTCCATGGAATGTGTTCATATCTGAGTTTGATATTTTAACACCAACCTCTCTGGTACACCAACCTCTCTGTGGTATTTTCATAATTACATAAACAAACAACAAACCTACGCCACCACCATCACAACATAACGTGTGTTGCAATTGACTAGACTGTGCTTGAAATAATGTACATTCAGTATTGGTAGCAAGAAGGGCGAGGAAACATCTCATCGTATATCTCGTGTAAAGCAGCTACAACTGTTTTTGTTTCATTCACGTAGTTTTGATTCAGAAAATCAGGCTCAGGGTCCTCTGATAGGATTATCATCAATTGGTACAAAGTTCTGATTGCCCTCTCCATTAGCCATCCTGTTTAAATTTACTTATCTCTTATTTCGATGTTAAAGTACCAAGAGGGGATGGAAGATCAGAGGCTACAGGATAGCTCTGTTAATTTTTTGCGCATATAACCCTGATAAGTGTAAATATATTTAGAACCGGTGGATACCTGGCTTGGTAAAATATACCCCGCTCGGTTCTAGGCTAGGAACTCGGAGATTAGGGAAGGGCGAGTTATATTTGCATGTGTGTTAAAATTTCACGTACAATTGAATATATAGTGAAATTGACAAGATATTGAACAATTAAAATTTATTGTACCTTCAAGATGTTGCTGAGAATAGTTTTTTTCTCTTGATGCTAAACGGTAAGTTGGATAAAAGTATTGTAGGAATAAGGGGTGTGAATTCCCTAATGGTGGAAAGCGTTGTAATATATAAGTATCATCGCCGCAAAATGTTGTCTTTGCTGTTTTATTAAGGTCTCACAAATAAGCTAATGAGAAATATATGCGCGTTGAAAGCGCGCCAAAATGCTCTTCAAAATTACTGACATTCCATTTTTCTTCCAATAACATGCATCTCTCCTGGAAGCTCATGTACAAGGCCCCCGTAACATTGCTCGTACTTAAGCTTATACCATTCTTTGTCACACGTAATCGTATTTTCAGGCGTTTACCCTGCAGTGGCGAATACGGATGAATGTCCTCCTGATCAACAAATAAATGATTTGATGGGAAGCGTGACGTATACAGCAGGTGTTAGGCAAACTTGCCAATCCACCTTTCCTACCAGGATGGGAAAATGTTTGATTTTACGTTTGAAGCATTCAGTTCTTCTTTGCTTTGCACGAGAGAGATGAAATTGAAAGGTGCCGTGTCTTGAGTAACATTTTCCAAATTAATATGTTTTGAGATTTTAAATACGTTTATTTCTTGTTAAGGCTTTATCTTCCACGAGTTCCTTCCTAGAAGTTGTATCGTACTCTCAACTTCCTCCAAAACTTGCACAAATCTTACTGAGCATACTATTGGCTGTGAACATATTATTTCGATACTGGAGACCGAGATATTCCCTGCAACTTTGATATTCGAAAACTCAGGAGCTGTTTGTACTTTGAGCGCCAAATTTAAAGTGGAATACTCGTATGTTGACTGTGAAGAAACAACAAGTAAGAAACAAGTTTCAAGTTTAAGTAATCTGCATACTTCATTACAATTCATGTAAAGCAATTATTCACAATAATAAAGTATATTGTCTACCGCAGTGCATAATGACCCTTTCACACTACAGTAGATCTACCGTAGAGTTACCTAAGATTTCCCTATTTACAAAGTAAAACTACGCAAATTGATATTTGCAAATAAGCACGACGGTAGTTCTACTTTGCAAATCAGCATTTGCGTAGTTTTACTTTGTAAATAAGCAATTTGTCAGTTCAACCGTAGTTCTACCGTAATGTGGAAGGTGCGTTAGAATATAGATCATATGAGAGTGTAGGTTTATTGTGGTAACATTTAAAATGATGGTGCGTATCCAGGCTTTCACGATTTAAAGTTTAAAAGCATGTTTCAAATGCCGATGCTGTTGAGATTATTATGTATCGAAGGATTTATTGATGAGGAAGCGACACAAACAAAAAAAGGGCATGCGAGGGGATTGTGACGAAATAAGAGTATATGTAGGACTCAATCCCTTTCAATCAAACTTCTGAGTTGGCAATACGGGATATTTTCAACAAGATGCTAACAATGATAAAGCCTTGATATTATTTTCCTTTGTACAGCTACAACACATGTTCCGGAAACTACGCCAGTTGCGTCACAACCGCCCACTGCCGACTACTCTAGTACACAGGCTCAGAAAGATACAAGCTGGTTACCAATGACAACACCACATACATCCGGGACCTCATCTCAGCAACCATGTTTTGACAACAACACTGCGAAATCAGAGACCTTCGTCAACACTGGACCAGTCTTTGGCAAAACCATCCTGATCGTGATTGGAATTCTACTTTGCGTTGTGCTGATCGCCTTCATTGCTTTACTTATCAGGTAATTTATTATTATTCCTTATTTTTGGCGGGAAAAAACCAAACATGGCAACTTAAATGTTCATTTGGCTCCGTGATTGTTCTCTGTTGGTTCCTGACGCCGGTCACATTGATCGTGATCTGTATAATAGCTGTTTCAACTTTCCATTAGTAATCAGAAAGTGATCAAAACCCAATTCCCAGTCTGTAATAAATGCATTTGTACTATTTAATGTATTGAATAATGTTTTAAATAATTTCCTTGCTGCTAGTTTTATCCTTTGAACCAACAGAAGCAAATGAACTCCGTATTCCTCGAGTAAATGTTTATATCAAATCAAATTTTTGAAGAATTTTTATTAACTTTCATTTCCTAATAAGTCGCCATTATTCTGAAGCAGTATGCGTTCCAAGTCCATTTACTGATATTTTTTCTTGATTCATGTATCATATTTACCCCCGGATTCACTGGAAAGCCGTACCGGCCTAAGCATGGACGCATGATGCGACCATGCCACCTTGCGAGCATGCTGAACTTAGATAGCGGAGGAAAGACGTGACCAAGGTAACATGTGATCGCTCTGTACCGGTGAGGAGTTCAGCGGTCCCAGTCACTTACTCACGTCAAGGCTCAGGGGTGATTACGGAATAGAGTGAAGTGAGGTGATCACGTCAAGGCTCAGGGGTGATTACGGAATAGAGTGAAGTGAGGTGATCGTGTGGGTGCTGAATTAATCTGAATAAATCTTAAATCTAACAGAATGAAACAAACAAACACCTTCCGACTCATCTGCACTGGGACAAACAAGTCAACTGCATCTCAACAACCAGTCCAAATGAACTCAATCTACGACATGGCAAATGAAGCAGGTCCGGTATCCATAGATCCGGTTTATAGCGTTGTCAACAAGCAAACTAAAGAAGAAATCGGGAAAGAAAACGAGCGACAAGATCGTCTTCCACAAGCAACAACCTCTCAGGAACCAGTTGAAATGGATCCAACCTACGCTGTAGCAAATGAAGTTGGTTCAGTTGCTGTGAATCCAGTGTACAGCACTGTAAGAAAGAAACAAACAGAGCAACCGACGGGAGAGGGAACTGAAAAAGAAGTCGTTCTGAATCCGCTGTATTCTTTTTCATAAATACTCATTTAGAGGCTTCATTCCAGCTCTTAACAATAGACACACATATTTATGTCACGTGTCAGGGATGGTTATTTCGAAAAGAACACCGATTTGAATTAAAGACGTATTTTTTACATTTCGATTCGGATTCGATCTTATGAACTTATTTAATAAGAAGTTGTTCCAACTCCGCTGTATTCATCTTCATAAATACTGATTTATTCGATTAGAGGCTTTATTTCGGCTTCAATCGAAGATTGTATTGAATAACTGCCGATTCGAATTGAATTTCCAATTTTTACATTTCGTATCAGATAATATCTCTTATTAAATAGTTTCATCGTCATTGGGAGATCCCTGGGATCAATATTTGTTACACATGAGATGTTGGGTGACTAGCCCAGATCAAGGACATGTCACTTTATTCTACAATTCCCCTTTTTTCAATCAAATTTGTTATAAAGCTTTTCGAGATTTACTTTACGAATGCTGCAAAAAAAGTTTTTGTTTTGTCATAAAACCGAGATTTTATTTTACGAATGCTGCTGGGCTTTTGGTTTCTACCGTACATGGATAGTATGCGGACATTTCAATCATGTCCAGAATCTGGTATCAGACATTCCGGATTGAAATTTAGTGAACAGTCCTGCAAGAGATAGAAAGATATTGGTGTCATATTGCAGGCATGATATCAGCAAAAGAAAATGCATGGAAAATCTTGGTATTTGAATAAATATTATTTTTGTCTTGGTCAATGCTGCCGTATTCACCGACATTATAGCTTCTGTAAAATGTTACTGTCTTGATTGGATATTCTTTACTCTAATCAAATTATAATATTTCTTGATTTTTCTTCGTATTCATTTAAATAAAAATGGAAAAATGAAACAATACTTGAACAACCAAATGAAAATACATGATGACGTCATCAGATAGGTCACTTATCCAAGATCACGTTCGAACAGTCTGTCGATAAGTCCGGATCATATAAAAACATCTTACTTAGTCCATGTAAAGCCGTGCATAACCAGAAAATGGGCCAAGTATGAATATTATATGATTCTTATGTAATACAAGTACGGGTCGAAAGTAGTATTTTATACTTTGGCCGCATGTTGCTTTAGATTTGAGATAGATTAGAACCAACTGGAGCTTAATTATCATCA